>OY757544.1:4342139-4380491 GCA_963584105.1 Alviniconcha strummeri
ATTTCGGTATCCGTTCCACCCCCGTGTTACCACAGTAGCACGTAAAAAATCCCGGTCATTCTGCCAAAAGTGCAGGTGGCAGGTTACAGCTAAACACGCATACACCTTACGTATGTGGATTTTATTGAACCGTGCTTCGGCATTGGTCACAACTTGTCCCTAATATGTCAAATGACATCTGAGGACATTAAGCATCAACTCATCATTGCTCCTACCACGTAGCGCTAAAGTGACGGCAGGTACAGTACAGAGCTCCGAGACAGAACAAGTCCCACAAAGCTACTTTCGGCAATACGCACAGATACCTTTCTATAACCTGGGGGTAAGTAAGTAACTTGGTAAGTAAGTAACTTGGTCAGCCAGGTATCAGTCATCTATTGGACTGATTCATTTGCGTGCGGTTTGACCACACCTTTCCGGACGATTTTTCGCTCAATGTCTGATTTTTCTGCCTCGATTTTCAGCTTCACATACCTTAGGAAATAGGTTGGCATTAATAATAATAATGTACATTTATCATGCGCTCATCAACGCCCTGAGCGCTCACATGATACATATTAATCTAAATATGATATTCTATACACATGTAGACCATAGTCCTACTAAAACAATTTACATAAAGTATTATTTAAAAAAAAAAAACAAAAAAAAAAACCGCACTACACACACACACACACACACACACACACACACACACACACACACACACACACACACACACACACACACTGACTGCAGCAGAAACTGGGTACTGATATTAGTTAGGATGGAAATACTGTAAGAAGAGGAAGGTTTTCAGTTTGGCTTTAAAAGATTACAGGGTTGAGAAGTGTCTAAGGTCTTGTGGGAGTGAATTCCAAATGTGGGGTCCAAAGCAAGAGAAGGTGCGGAAGTCATGAGTCTTGCGTTTGTATTGTTGGATTGCCAGCATGCGGGTGTCAGAAGAAGAGCGTAGTGTACGATATGGAGTGTAGACATGCAGCAGTTCAGAGAGGTAAGCAGGACCAGAACTATTTATAGCACTGAAACACATACAAGCGACTTTATACTTAATACGTTCTGAAATGGGAAGCCAGTGCAGTTTTTCCAGGAGAGGTGTTGAGTGTTGGTGACGGCGTGCCAAGAGAACAAGTCTTGCAGCAAAATTCTGAATTTTCCGGAAAGGGTGTAATTAGGTGTACCCATAAGGAGACAGTTGCAGTAGTCAAGCCGTGAAAGGATATAGGAAGTAACAAGAGTCTTGGTTGCGTCTTCAGTGAGAAACCTGCGGATTGAACTAATGCGTTTCTGCTCGAAATAAGCAGTTTGGCATATTTTTATGATGTGCTTCTTCATGGGCAGTTTTGAGTCAAGAATGAATCCAAGGTTCCTGGCAGAGTCAGAGAAGCGGATGTTGTGAGAGCCAAGAGTAATCGAGTCAGGGAGGGGAACGGTAGAAGGTTTCAAGGAAGACGAAAAGGGAAAGAGACGCGCTTTTGTTTTGTCGTCGTTCAGTTTGAGCTGATTTTCCGTCATCCATGTTTTTATGTCGTCTGTGCATGCATTGAGTTCTTTGGTGAGGTTGGTCACTTTACTGAGAGGAGCGGATTTCTGGAGCTGTGTGTCTACTGCGAAAAGCTGATGCTTTACACAGTGGTTAGCCATGATATCGGAGAGAGGCGTAGTGTACAGGACGAAGAGAATGGGCCCCAGTACTGAGCCCTGAGGCACACCGTACATGAGCTGTGATGGTGACGAAGACGAGTTATTGACTGAAGTGGACTGATATCTGTCTGAGAGGTATGAGTGAAACCATTGGAGTGCAGTAGACTGAATGCCAAAAACAGAGTTCAGGCAGGAGAGGAGAATTTGGTGGTCAAGAGTGTCAAAAGCGGCAGAAAGATCCAACAAAATAAGAACAGAAATGTTGTCATTGTCCAGAGCGGAAAGAATATCGTTTGCAATACGTAACAAAACGGGCTCAGTGAAGTATCCTGCTCGATAGGCTGATTGCTGAGGTTGTTTTCTTGGAGATGGGAGAGAAGTTTGGGGAGAACGACTTTTTCAAGAATTTTGGACAGAAATGGTAGGTTAGAAATGGGACGGTAGTTTTTCAAAAGATTTTTGTCAAGTGATGGCTTTTTCAAGAGAGGTTTGACGATGGCTGTCTTCAGATCACGTGGAACAATGCCAGGGGTAAGAGATGTGTTGATGATGTTCGTGATGGTCGGCAAGAGGATGTCAAGGTTTTCATAAAGAAGCGTGGTGGGAATGGGATCAAGTTCACAAGACTTGGCAGATGCACTGCTGATTATTTTTAAGACAAATTCATCAGAGACAGACTCAAAAGTTGGCAAAGGGATTTCCAGCGAAAGAAGTATCAGGGCAAGCAGTTGGGTTTAGAGGAGGAAAATTGTTTCTGATGGTGCGGATTTTCTCAGTGAAGTAATCACAAAAGACATTCGGAAGGTCGTCAGAGTCAAATGTTGAAGGAAGAGGTGAAGATCTGCTTTTGCCGAGGATGATGTTGATGTTTTGGAAAGCTGTGTACAGGTTGTGCTAGACTGAATCTTAGCAGAGTAGTACGCTTGTTTGGCTTTATCTACAAGGTTTGTTACTTTCTGTTTAACGGAGTCGTATATCTGTTTGTGGACGGTGAGCTTAGATTTCAGCCATCGTCTCTCCGCCTGCCGACGCTCCCGTTTCAACTCACAGAACTGCTCCGCAATACTGCTGAACCAGGGCGTCGGCTTCCTTGTACGGACTGTGCAACGGCAAAGAGGGGCGCGCTTGTCAAGGACAGAACAGAGATGGTTATTGTAGTCACTGATAGAACTGACTTGTGAGACAGCGTGAGAGAGATCTTGTTTAAAGGCGCCGGTGTCAGCCTTTTTGGGGCATCGGTACGAAAAACGTATCCGGTTTTTGTACAGGTACAGATGCATCAAGTTTGCACAAGATGGCTGTAATTTTGTAGAAGTGAGGATGTTATCACTTTGCTTGGAAAACATTAAGTCGAGCAGATGGCCTTGGTTGTGAGTAGGTTTAGAAACGGACTGGGTTAGGTTAAACATGTCTATGATATCGTGTAGTTTTCTGGAGTTCTTGTTTTCTACGTTTTCAGAATGAAAGTTAAAGTCACCCATAAGGAGTGTTTTGCCAGGCAGACTGTCAGAGTGTTCAAGGAAGTCGGAAAACTGATCGAAAAACATGGAGTCAGAGAATTTGTTCTTTTTGCTGGGTGGAGGACGGTAGATACAGAACAAGTTGGTTAGTTGCTTGTTGTATGTTAGAGTCAGCTGAGCTGTTTCAAAGCAGGGGTGCTGAACGGGAAAGGACGAAGTGGTAGCGACATGCGGCTTAAGAGAGTCTCTTATGACGAAGGCGATTCCCCCGCCTTTTGCGCCGGACCCCCCTGCAGAGCGGGGGAAGGAGAGGACCGAGTACCCAGGCGGAGCAAGGTCGGCGATCTTGGCCTCGTCACCGGCAGGGCGCAGCCAGGTCTCCGTCAGCAGCATGATGTCGATGTTGTTGTCCTGAATGAAGGTGGATATGTCGGACCTCCTCCTGGAAGTGCCGACGGATCTTGCATTGAAGAGGCAGACAAGGAGTGTGTTTTCGGCTGAGAAAGAACTAAGGGGAATGTGAAGCAGCTGTCTGTGAGGGGGACGCAGCGGAGCGCTGAGCGAGGAGGCTGAGAGGTCGTCACGGTCACTGGGTGGAGAGGAAGGTGGTACGGAAGTAGTGTGTTGACATGGGGTTGGAGAGCTGGAAGAATCGGAAGAAAGTCGATCACGAAAACCGACGATCACTTTGGTCTTCCTCCGTTCATTCTTCCCTCGTCTTCTCGATCGGCGTGGCTTTCTGGGCACGTTTCTCGCAATTCCGAGATGTGATAGACGTGCGATCAGCTGGGGGGAGAGGAAGGAGGGACGTGCGGCAGCGGTTTCTAGACACAGAAGGTCATGTCGAGTGTAGCGGGGGACAGGGGCGGCACAGCTGGCAAACACCACTTTCTTCTCTGTGTTGTGTAGCTCACGGTTGTTGCGACGCACGGCTGCACTGAACACGCTGTCACTGAACACAGGCTCAACATGACCGGCTGGCAGCAAGCAGTGTAAAACAGAGAGTAGAGTCAGGACTTGCAGAAACAGAACAAGACCAACTGTCCTCACTTCCAGTGGAAGTGACACACAAAACTGGTACCACGATAACGGCCACACTATATCACGAGGAACAATGCTATCACGTCAACTAATCAAACCAGGAGACTAATCAAGCACAACGCCTGTAAGGGCGCGTGAACACTACTATAAATAAGTTACAAAGTTCTACGATCGTGTGAACGTACAATGTTTTAAACTTCTGCAACTTGGAACGGGCACACCGAATCTACTACCAGTATTATTCAGTTGATCGCATTTTTATTAAAGTACTGTTGTTTATACAGCCTGTTTGGTTTCTTCAAACTGTGTATTGCTGGTCACAGATGCCTCAGCAATAATCTAACTTAACCGGCCCCTAAATTGCCAGAATATAAAATTTTGATTGTCAAGTCAGCACATCGTGTCTACTAAAATTTAGTAGTAGTCTATAATCATACAGAAGAAACTGTCTAGATCTTACGCAAAATTAAACGTAGTAAAAACTGCTGACACTGGTGCGCTACGACCATCTGAGCAGGTGCGCCACTGCCATTTATAGGGGTAGATATGGAAAGTTTGTAGGTAGGTAGTCCAATAGCCCTGTGGTTTTGTATCCCATCAGCTGGAAACGATAATAATTTATTAATTTTTTCAGCGACGAGAAAGGTAAATGGTCATTCACATGTGTGGGGTAAGATCGTATGTGTTTATACATAGCTACGATGGCAGAATGAAACACATTAATCACAAATAATTATATTACACGTAGAGGAGTAGCCGGTGGATGCGTAGGCAAGCCTCTGTCGTTGCAGCAGCACATCAGTACTATCTGCCGGTCAGGTTTCCTGGAGCTTCGGAAAGCAACTCAACCGCCTGGTTAGTTTCCTCCGTGATAACCTCGTGTCTGGACTACGGCGGTACCATTCTCGATGGGCTACCGGTATCTGTCTGCGTCTCGTAGTATCTATCGGCCATCTCATTTTCTGCAATCCTCCCATGAAAAGCTTCTCAGAATCCCCAAAGTCAGTCTCAAAACATTCGGTCAGCTCTCATTTACATTTTTGGCCCCTATGTCTGGAACTCGCTGCCCGCTGATCTGAGAAACGCTTCCTCACTTGCCTGCTTTAGATCTTAGCTGAAAACTCACCTGTTCCATCTAGCTGTCAACTAATCTGTCTTTGAACCGATTATCACAAGAATCTAGCACTCTGTTTATATATGTTTCAGAGAATAGGTGACATGTCTGTACATCGGTCGTTGACTGGATGGAAGCATATGGATGAGTCTTGGGGGGCGGGGGTGGGGAGTGGGCGGCTGGTGAGAGTTAGGCATTGGGGAGAAGAGAGACTCAAAGGGAGAGAGTTTTTGAGAGAATATTGGTAACTAGCTAATTGTAATACGTATTTGAACGGGCGATGGGGGACTGATTGGCGCGTGTGTGTTTCCTTGTGTAGGTGTGGTGTGATGTTAATGGGGAGCGGGGATAGCTCAGTGGTTAGAGCGCCGGACTCGTGATCGAAAGGTCGCGGGTTCGAATCCCTGCAGGAGCGGCGGGAGAATTTTCTTCTCCAGGGTCAATTTTCTGTGCTGACTCTTATTTCGATATCAGTTCCACCCATGTGTTACCGCAGTAGCACGTAAAAGGCCACTGTCTCTCTGCCAAAAGTGCAGGTGACGGGTTACAGCTAAATATGCATGCACTTTACGTATGAGGCTTTGCATAAAGTGACATAGTGCATGGTTGTATGGTGTACACAAAACGCGCCGAGATGGCAGCAGTTTCATGTGGCACCAGCCATGCCAGCGCTGTAAATACACCACTTCGGTGGATATTCAAAAACGCTCTATAAAAATCTATTCACACACGTAGAATCACATGCGAGCGCAGTGAGTCTGCTCGAGCGCTATATAATAGCGATCAGCAACAACAACAACAATACTGTACTTAAAGTTCAGTGTGTTTTTTAAAATGTATATTAATGTGATTTAAAAAAAAATGTTTGTACAGCGCAGTGAGCTTAACTCGTTTGAGAGAATGGCGCTTTATAAGAACTGTCTCCTCTTTTCTTCTTCTTCTTATTTAAGTGTAATGTGAATCGTATTTCACTGCTTGCAGCGCAGTCCTGCCGCTAGAGCCATCTGGCCGCAATATATTCCAGACAGTCTCCACAAGCTTCGTTTTCCAACTTGGTAAGTCTACTGCTCATTAAAAGGAATGTTATAATTATTACATAAATGTTCAAAAATACGGTCATTATCAGGGGATACAATTTTCCGTGTCAGATTGGCACCGTATTATTAAAATCGAAGTTGCACCGAAGCTTACATTAACTATGAAAAATTGATCTCAACGTTTGACGGCAAAATTCCCCAGATTAGTCCTTTGGAACAGCACGGGCTTTGCTGTCGTTGTCAGGCACTGAGGGAGGTAGAGTCAGCCTCCAGGAGTATTGTGAATATACCCCTTTATCCCGTGGTCTTACGGCGACAACCAATCAGATTCAAGTACTAAGTTTTTTGCAACTCCTCCAAACCGGACGTAGTGGACACTTTGTGTAAATCTTTTTGGATGCCCACAGGGTAACCGTCTTAGCAACATTCCCGGTTCAATCCGTTGAGAATCAAGCCGCCGACACCAGGCTGGCCTTAGTTGTTATATTGGGGGATATTGTACATGCGTGTGCGCGCGATCCTATTACCGCGAGCGCGCATGCGATCCTTTGCCTCGGCGCGCGCGCGCGCGCGCGCGTGTGTGTGTGTGTGTGTGTGTGTGTGTGTGTGTGTGTGTGTGTGTGTGTGTGTGTGTGTGTGTGTGTGACTGTGCAGTATGTTTTATATGAATAAGTATGTTTATTAATGTAGTATTATGCCAGTGATTACTTAGTATTATTGATACTATTATGGCTCATACATCAAGCAGAGTTTGTCGTTTCGGTTCTATCTATGACACCTCGGTGAAATTGATCAGCGATCGAACCTCATCAGGGGGCTACCTTTGTTGTGATCAGTGCGTAGGGTCCTTCTTTCACCTAGTGAGCGTGGCTCGCTGGCCAAGATTTCTCCGCCTTTACCCGGACACCTGCACAGAGAGTCTGACTAAATTCACGTCTTCACGTGATGTATAGTCACGGCTCCTTTCTTTTCGGGCTTTTTCCTTCTTCTGCCTTGATTCATCACAGCTGTATGGGCCTGTATATTTAGTAAATATGTCTAAAACTTTATGTTGGCTAGGCTAGTTAGCGTTGTTTGACGTTTGCAGTTCCGTTTGAATTGTTCAAAAACTGCACGCATGGGTCATTTTTATTCGTTTGAGGGGTCGAATATCGCTTATTATTTTGCCCGTCGTGGGTATCACTGGCTGTCCCCATTTCTTCTTCCAGAACATGGAACGTTTGGGTCTAAATGGCTTAGATCCAAACACAAAAAGGTTCAAACGAACGCTTATTTATTTTGTCACGGACACACAGTATGCAAATTTTCGGAGAAATCCCATTGTCAAGCCACAATCTTCCAAGCAGTGAACAAGCGACAAAAACTCAACCAAAACAAGATTATTTTATCTCTCATTTTTCATCGTTTTTAACCGTTTATCTGTTGTTTAAGTGTCGTTTTGTGGCCTGACAAAGGGGATTTCCCCGAAAATTTGCATTCTGTGTGTCCGTGTCAAAATAAATAAGCGTTCGTTTGAACCTTTTTGTGTTTGGATCTTGTTTTAGAACGCTAGCAGTATTGTGTTTCAGATTTTTTTTTTTTTTTAAATGGCTTAGTTGAAATAACTCAAAACCCAGTGTTCTTTGTCGAAAAAAAGAAGAAATCCATTGTGAATAATTGCGCACTACTTCAGAAATCGGGAATGTTTGTATTACAGCCTATTGCTAAAAATAGTGTGCGTTTTAAATGTGTCAAACAAGTTTTATAAGGTTGATTATAAAAAATAAATAAATGATAACACACACACATACACACACACACACACACACACACACACACACACACACACACACACACACACACACACACACACACACACACACACACACTGAGTGTACTCAGCAATGCTTTTTCGGGTTGATGTTTCTACGATATCACACTGGTCAGCGAGCAGTGTTAAACAACAAGTAATATACCACATGTTGGATACATGTTTTAGGAACAAATGATCGCCTGAAATGCAGTTAGATACGACTTTGTGAGTGATCGAGCAAGACTTTACCATGCGGTGTGGCATCTACAATGAGGAAAAAAGGTGGTTCACGGAAAAGGGTCAGATAATCAATGTAACAGGTCAGATGCACCGCCGTCCATAGTGGTTAGTTCTGGGGCTATACTAGCAAACACCCAGCTGCCATCCCCGTCTAGAACACACACACACAAACACACACACACACATACACACACACACACACACACACACACACACACACACATACACACACACACACACACACACACACACACACACACACACACACACACACACACACACACACACACACACACACACACACCGCACTCTGTGTTGCGTTTTAAAACTCTCTCTTTTAAGAACTGGTCAAACAAAATCTCAATCGGCATGTGTGACGGATTGCTAATTCTTTTTCCGATATAAGCTGATATTAACCAGTAAAATATCGGAATTTAGCGGTTAACGCGAACCCTGCTTTACTGATATGTGATTGGCTGAAGCGTGGGGCGAGTTAAGTTCACCACGCATAATTATGGCAGACGACCAGTGTAAGAATTACAATGACCACTGCAGTGTCAGCGAAAGGAGAAGTTCGAACGCTCGACTTGTTCATATAGTGCATTAACAAATAGACACAACAGCACAATTAGCCAGTTTAAACTATCATCTGAAATTGTTTCTTACGTTGAACATTTAACAATTACTTTGTAAAATATTACCAAACCTGATGTGGCTAAAACTTGCGCGATTAGAAGTAAAAGAAAGCAAGACCAAACTGTATTTCAGCTGCTGACAATGTGGTGAGCTCGACTCATCAAGAAAACAAACTCCACGCGCCAGATTAAATCTAATGCACACCGACACTATAACCACTCAGCTACTCCTGCTCCGCTAACATTAGATGGAAATAATCTTCCTATACCTAGTATGAGCAAGCATTAGTTGTTTTAATTTACGCAGAAGAAATCTCTCTCTCTCTCTCTCTCTCTCTCTCTCTCTCTCTCTCTCTCTCTCTCTCTCTCTCTCTCTCTCTCTCTCTCTAAGCGTTCGTGTGAACCTTTTTGTGTTTGGATCCTGTAAGCTTGTCTGTACCAGCGACTGCGTCACAAGCAATTGATAAAGAAAAACATTATCAGCAATATCAGGAGCCGTCAGTTTACAAACACAAGGTGGACGAAAGCAAGCAAATAAACAAAACCAAAAACGCTTTAAGTCAAAGTACTTTCTGCAAGTATTGACTTATCCGTCGTCAACGGGTAAGTCAAAAAACGGATAACTCGAAGAAGAAAACAATTCCCCAGCAAGTTCGGCTTAAGCGAGTGTAGAAGACCGGCCAGACCAAGACTGCAGGCCAGGCTCATGTATCACCCATTACCCTCCTACACGAGCATCGATTTACGCACCTGGCAACGGAACGCTCCAGGAGAGATATCTGGGCCGATTACGAGGGGGGTGGGGGGGAGCAGGAGTTCCTTAATTAAGTCACGCCCTTGCGTTGGAGGCGTTCGGTAGATATGGGCGACGGGGACATTCCATCAAACACAAAGCCTCCTACTCAAGTTGGGGAGACTTCAAAGCGCAGTTTGAAATAGTGGCTCCGAAGAACTTGTCGGAGCAGAAGAATCCGCGGCCGCGAGAGATCGCAGGGCTCGGAGACCGCCGAGGAGATTTGGAATTGACGACTGGGCAGAAAGTTCTAAAGTCATCGATGTCTGCGACCGGAACTCTGGATCACGACTGGACTCCCGGAGCACAATGGTAGCTGACAGCTTTTTTTTAAAGGCTACGGTATGTAGTCTCAGTTGCGGTACGCGGGTGATGAGGGAGGCCGACTTCGCTGGAAGGGCCGGCGCGCACGGGTCACCAAGTTTTGGGGCACGCCCATTCGGGTTCATGGGCAAGACAGTCGGAGGCGATCACTGCAGCTGAAACGAGGAAGAGCTGTTTCGTTTGGTCCCCATGTTGGCTGCATAGGCAAGCTCTTGGAAACCGGTGCAAGTAGCATCAGGACAGCGCGCCCCAAGTCCGCAGGTACACCGGAGGTATTTCTCGGGGAGGAGGGCGCTTTTAATAAAGAGCCGCTTACTTCTGGCTGAAGTCTGAAAGGCCTGTGTCACCATCTTGCAAATACAACCGGAACACAACTAAACATTAAGTGTAATGTGCACCGTATTTCTCTGCTTGCAGTGCAGTCGTGCCGCGCTGCAGTCATCTGGCTGCAATATATTCCAGACAGTCTCCACAAACATCGTTTCACCGGCTTGGTAAGTCTACTGCTCATTGAAGGGCATGATCATAATTATTACGCAATGTTCAAAAGCACGATCATTATAAGGGGGATGTTATTTCCCGTTGTCAGGTACCGTATTCAGTTATGAAAATCGAGACTGCACCGAGTCGAACGAATAAACACTGTGATCTCAACGTCTGCAGGCGAAATTTCAAAAAAGGTCGTCCTTTGGAGCTGTACCGTCTTTGTTTTCGTTGTCAAGGGTACTGAAAAGTGGAGATTCAGCGTCGAGTAGACCCTTTCGTTTATCCTATGGTCGCATGGCGACACCCAAGGGAGGAAGTACGAGCGTGGGGGCTGGGTATTGTACGTGCCTGCAAAAGAGGGCCGTCGCCAATCAGACGAACTTTGTAAATGCTTCAAAGGTAACATTGGGGAAACTTGGGAGGGACGGTGAGGAGCGCATAATTATGGGCTTTTCCGAGTGCATAGATGTCATCTTGAACTGAACCCAACTGAACTGATCTTGTTGTTGCAGCATCCTTTCATTTTACGATTGACGTGAATGGGCCCATATTTCTTGGCACCATTACTCGTTTTGGGTAATAGAGTTCTATTGTTGCATGGATGTGATAGTGATGATTAATGTGCCAATACTAAGGAAAATTCCTTGTACATATCCGCTTATATTTACTCACCTGCGCCTAAATGGGTGTCCCTTGACTTGACACACAAAAGGTTGAAAAGAATGCTGATTTTTTTTCTCTTTGATGCTGATTTTTTTTCTCTTTCGTCAGGAATGCCCCAAACAGCTCATCGAAAAACTTCAAAAGATTCATTTTTTTTCTGCCAGGCTCAGTTTGAAAACGTGGCTCTAAACGCGCTCATGCTTCACCACTCTTGACTAAACTGCACTGGCTTCCAATAGCTCAAAGAATTGAATCTAAAGTCTCTTCCAAGAGCTATGATGTAGTCTCGGAAACTGCCCCGCCTTACCTGTCTGACCTGCTTCACCTGTACATCCCATCCCGTTCATTGCGTTCCTCGGATGACATCCGCACTTTTCGGATTCCAAAACGAAAGAAGAAGTGCCAAGGGCAACACACCTTTCCCCATCTGGGCCCTGTCATATGGAATGAACTCCCATACTCTGTAACACATGCTGCAGCAAAATCCCATTTCAAAATTCAACTCAAAACCACACTATTCCTCTCAGCCCATGGACCAAACTCCTAAATTTCTTTGTTTCCGCTGCCACCTCACGGCCCCCATTTCCTGTTGACTTGCCTGTATCGATGCGTACATGCTACACGCGTGCCCGTTTGCGCGAGTGTGTGCCGCGGGCGTGCGTGTGTGCGTGCGTGCGTCCGCGCGCGCACGTGTGTGTGTGTGTGTGTGTGTGTGTGTGTGTGTGTGTGTGTGTGTGTGTGTGTGTGTGTGTGTGTGTGTGTGTGTGTGCTATGAAGTAAGTGAATGTGTATTTTTGTTAATTTTTTATTTTATGTTGTAGCATGTTGTCACTATTCTTGCTTGTGTACACGCCTTGGGGTGTTAAAATATTTTGATAGGTAGTGCGCTTACAAATTTCCATTAGTAGTAGTACTATTATTATTATTATAGGACAACACAAACATGCACCTGTTGAAACACATAAAAAGTTAGAAAGAACACTGATTTTGATAAGGCAACCAAACCATAACAATCAAAATATGCGCATAGTTTGCGTTGTCCCATTAAAATCTACATTCTTTTTAACCTTTTGTGTTTGGATTTCGTTTCAGAACTCTAGCAGTCTACTTAGTTTCATTTTATTTCTTTTCCCTTGACGACAATTTCATTGGCTGCGGGATGTGAAGAATTTGTTTGTTTTGTTGTTGTTTTTGGCTGTGTTTAATTGGTGCCAGTCAGTACTCATCGGGATCTTTTCTTCACCAGCATACAATATGGCATCCTCACACTCAAGCGAGACCTCCAGTACAACAACCGTGCCTCAAAAGTACAAAAAACCGTCGCTGCTACTTCGTTCTCAAGCGAATGCAATGAAGGTTAATGTTGAAACCAAGGTTGAGACCAGAGTTGCTGACTTCAAGGAGAAATATAAAGATGCAACAGACGAAGAACTGAACGAGTTTATTGATGGCGCGTTTGAAGACATAGAAATGGAGGTTCGCAACCAGCTTGCAAATATGAAAGAAGAGGTGAAGAGTCACGCACCGAAAAAACCTGTGCGAAGACCTGACGAATCGGACGAAGTATACCAACAAAAGCTGAAACAATATGACCAAGACAAACAGGATTACGTGCAGTATGTTGGATTTGTTGCTGGATTTCTGAGTGGCTTAGCCAATCTGTTCAAGGAGATTTTTCAAAGCATCAGAGAGTTCTTCAGAAGTCTGTGGAACTGGATCACACAAGCACTGAAGAACATTGCCAAAAAAGTCAGTGATTTTGTAAAGTTTCTGAAAGAGAAAATCGCAAGTGGAATTGAAGCCTTATTTGGTTAATAATCGACAACTTCGAGCGAGAATAACTAAATCCAGACTCCTAGAGAAATGTTTGACTGTATGCGGTTCTGTAAATAGTTTCACTTTCCTTTGGGAAGTCAGAAGCAGAATAAATCTTGTCCTAGAGTATATAAGATTTATCTTGCAGTGCACAGGAAAACATCAATCAACAAAAAACAAACCAAAACAATAGTTTAAAAAAACAGACTAACATACATGGCAGAAAAGAGTAACAGACACATACATACACGCGCACATATACCTCATAAAGGGTATTTATGTTACAACAGGAAGTCAGGGGAAAGAAAAGAAACTTCTCTGTGTCCGTTGGGCCTAACTAACTAACTCCTCCACCCCCCCCCCTCTCTCTCTCTCTCTCTGTGAAATACCCAATCGACAAATGAAAATATTGTGAGAAATCTTTCAGTGTATTTGTACAGAACCTTTAAGTTGCGTAGCAATTCAAGTTCATAATTCATTCACACTGTCGTTGTCAGTACCTAGCCAAGTACATCGTTGTTAGTGCACATTAGAATGTCCATGATTCATACTCATGCAATCACAAGACAGTTACTTGACAAATAACTGCCGACTGTTGCTGCATATAAGAAATACTTTTAAAGACTCGTTCCATTAACACTACACGCAAACAAGTGTAGAAAAACGACGGAAATTATGAATGATTTTATGAGAAAGACTTTTGTATAGAGTGACAAAGGCCCAGTGACCAGGAAGATGATATTGAAAACGAACGACCATCAAGTATTTTCGAACGTTAAAATAAAAAACTAACTCCATAACCCAAAAAGCTCATGGCCATTGAACTGAAGGAAAGAAAGAGAAACAAAACAAAAACAAAACAAAAAACGGATCTTCTAATGATCTAATTCCCTATCTGCCATCGCTATGGACCGGGGTAGATGTACGTTCGATAAAAGCGCCGTATTTGTTGTGTTGTTCCAGCAACGAGCTGCAGTTACTTTTCTTCGTTTCTTTATTTTCCGGCTTCATCTATTCGACGAACTCCACTGAAGTAACACCACCACCAATCTCTCACTCGAAACCTGATTTGCGACCGGCTTGAAAACTATCCCCGAAATAAAGGGCCCAAAATGAAATGCGATTTTTTTTTTTTAAAGGTGGGGGAGGGGGGTGGGGGGTTGCTTTTATAATAGTAATGCAGATTTTCTTAAGACACTTTTGTCCAGATGACAAGGTTTGAGCACCCGTGTATACATTGCGTTTTAAATGTTATCGTGCACCATGCCCGGAGTTCTCTTCAGCAAGTGAGTCTATGCATATAATCATGTGATTTGTTTTAAACTATTTACGCATAAATTATGTAATCGCTGATCTTTGCACTTCAGAGTCTGTTCTCCTCTCAGTATTGTATCGGCCACCAACTGCAAGTGTGTAAAAAAAAAAAAAAAAAAAAGGAGGGGGAAGGGATGTGTGTGTGTGTGTGTGTGTGTGTGTGTGTGTGTGTGTGTGTGTGTGTGTGTGTGTGTGTGTGTGTGTGTGTGTGTGTGTTCCACTCAGTGTTATATAGGCTTAGTTGCGCACTTTCAATATGAAAATCAGTGTTTGTGTACCACGTGGTCTGCACCCTAACTGCTCATGCTGGAAGAAAAAAAAAAAAATGTCGGTGTTTCACACACTGCTGGGCTCTTATCCTTAGCTGAACACAATAAAGACGCTAACAATAAGATTAACGTTAGCTTTTCATTGACAGCTGTGAATTAGAATGTGTGTAGGTTATTTCTGCTGACATTTGTCGCACATGAATGGAAGACGAGAAGAAAGTGTGTAATACATTGTAGATTCCTTTAGCAAAATATCATGTGTCACTTTCTTTCTTCTCTTTCTTTCTTTCTTTGTTGTTTTGAGCATGTTACTTGGTGTTGACTAGATGTGGATTGCGTAAATAGGTTGACACTTTTAAATATGTTTGGTCGAATTATTTCACTGAAGTAAATGTTTACTTCGGAAGTGAGTCCACCAAACTTCACAGAACCTTTTGTGGTGTACGTGTAAATATTGGTGTTATTAAACGTTGAATTTGACCATGAATTCCAGCTGTCAGCTGGTGCCTTTACCTGGCAATGTTTTCGGCATAAGATCAGTCTTTGCCACGTTCATAATTATAAGCTATGGAAAACAAGACATCACATGTAAGCATATTATAATCATCCATTGATATAATTATGTATAAATTTATATTTGTGTATAAATGTCAATGTTGTCTAGATATCATGTTTATCAAATTAGGCCTACAGACCAACCGACCCCCCCCCCACCCCCACCCCCTTCCCCCACCTGTTATCGGCGAGTTCTTTTTATGAACATTTTTCTTTGTTCTTACAGTGTGCTTTGAAGATCAGTCTACATTTATGACAGTTAGTCAGTCAGTGGATTTAACGTCATGCCCACAGATACAGTTAGTCAGTCACTGGACTTTAACGTCATGCCCACAAAACGTTAGTCAGTCACTGGTCCTGCCCATAGATACGGTTAGTCAGTCACTGGTCTTTAATGTCCTGCCCACAGATAGTTAGTCAGTCATTGGTCCTGCCCACAAATACAGTTAGTCGGTCACTAGTTAGCCAGTCACTGGATTTTAATATCCTGCCCACAGATATAGTTAGTCAATGGACTTTAACGTCCTGCCCACAGATACAGTTAGTCAGTCATTGCACTTTAACGTCCTACCCACAGATAGTTAGCCAGTCATTGGACCTTAACGTCCTGCCCACAGATACAGTTAGTCAGTCATTGGTCCTGCCGACAGATACAGTTAGTCGGTCCTGCCCACAGATAGTTAGCCAGTCACTGGACTTTAACGTCCTGCCCACAGATATAGTTAGCCAATGGATTTTAACGTCCTGCCCACAGATAGTTAGTCAGCCAATGGACTTTAACGTCCTGCCCACAGATAGTCATTGGACTTTAACGTCCTGCCCACAGATACAGTTAGTCAGTCACTGGACTTTAACGTCCTGCCCATAGATACAGTTAGTCATTGGACTTTAACGTCCTGCCGACAGATACAGTTAGTCAGGCATTGGACTTTAACATCCTGCCCACAGACACAGTCAGCCATTGGACTTTAACGTCCTGCCAACAGATACAGTTAGTCAGCTATTGCACTTTAACGTCCTGCCCACAGATACAGTTAATCAGTCATTGGACTTTAACGTCCTCCCCACAGATACAGTTAGTCAGCCACTGGACTTTAAAGTCCTGTCAATAGCACGGGGTTCACCAAAGACGACTGCACATACAGAAAACGTGGAGCTGTACACGAAGACAAAAACATCACTTTCCGATGCATTGCTTTTGAGGAGAGAAAAAAGAGAAAGAAACAAAATGGCCATAGACCTACATTTCTAATAGTTTTACTCGCAAAGAAGATGGCAGACGAACTTGTATTTTCCCTGCACTAATGTGGTAGTGACTCAGGATTCCTGGCTGATTGGCGGCCGGTAAAACCGCGATTTTTTCACCACTTTTCCCTATAAATTTATCCGGTTCAATCCACCTTATGGAATAGATGAATTTGTGAATTTGTCCCAGTAGAAAGTAACACGTGAATAAATAAAAGCAGCATCAGGATTCAAATTCAGGAGTTTTCCCTGCTGCAAGGCAGGATGGAGACGCAGAAAACTCTTGAGTTTGACTCCCGATGGTCGTCGTTTCTGAGGTGACCCAGTGTGATGGACAGGACTCCGCCAATCTTGAGAAAAAGGGGGCGGAGCTGTCGGTTTTAATGGAGCGGTCTTCTGTGCTACTGTATTTATGTATTGCTTTATTTGCTTTCATGAAATTGCTTACAATAAAGTGTAAAACAAGAAGAACTCGTATAGTTCTGTCTGTCTGTCTGTCAGTCTCTCTTTCTATCTCTCTCTGTCTGTCTGTCTCTCTCTCTCCCTCTCCCCCCACGCTCTCTCTCTCTCTCTGTTTTTGTTTTTTGTTTTTGGTTGTTTTTGTTGCTGTTGTTGAGGTGGTGGTGGTGGTGGTGGTGGTGGTGGTGGTGGTGGTGGTGGTGGTGGTGGTGGTGGTGGTGGTGGTGGTGGTGTGTGTGTGTGTGTGTGTGTGTGTGTGTGTGTGTGTGTGTGTGTGTGTGTGTGTGTGTGTGTGTGTGATATATGCCAGTAGGCAGTCAGTCCGTTTTCTGCACCAGGCAAGAGGACAGAACATGGCACTGAGTCAGCGTGGAACCGGGACCCGTGCTATTCAAAACAAATCGACTGTTAGATTTGGAACATCTCTGCCACCTGGCTTCATTAGGTTTCTTTAACTTTCAAATGAGACGATAGCAAACCGCTTTGATTAGCTTCCCAGTTGCCAAACTGTACAGGCACTGCAGAGGTTGAAGACGGCAACCAACACGGAACGAATACGAGACGAAAACCATTTGCGTCGTTTTTGTGTGTGTGTTCGTCGCGACAGTACTTTGGGTGTATACATTTTATTTGATGCAGCTGTATAGTCCATTTGAGATCAGCATAAAGGTAGATTCTTATCTTCCTTCAAAAATATTCTTATCTATACAGTTCTTCAGTTCCAGTTCATTGAGAAAGGTTTTACGTTAACCAAAAATGAAGGTTGAGCACAATTATTTTCATGTATATAATGTTCGAAAGAAAATGGTAGTCAAATGTATACAGAATTTCAGTTGTGGCTGATTTTAATGCCACTTAACTGTTTGGTCTTCATAAGAAATTATTACAAACAAATAACACTGTTCCTAGTTATCAGAGCCACTGGGTATTTTCAAGTCAATTGCAGGCCAGGCGTGCTAATTAAAACTCGAGTTTGGTTAATGTGAACAGTTTTCACTGTCGTTCTTCCATGGCGCGCAAGTAATCACATCAAACAACAAGCAGAGGGAGCGCATTTAACCTGCACACAGCGGGGAACTGGTTCACGGCTTTTGTAAGGGACCGACGTTCGCTTCAGATTCAGCAATGGTCAGTGGAGGTCGAATTAAATATAAACCACTTACGTTAAGATAAAGTTCAGAATCAATCATGTGTGTTTTTGCAAACACGCTTGTCTCCTCTTACACAGAGAGCGAATTATGCTTAGACCATGATTCATTTCAACAACAAAGACTTACATCGATCGTCTAATCTCAAGGAGGCTATCCTGTTGCCGATGAATTAGCTATCGTTGTAAAAATAATAATAGCTGGACGGGTCACTGATCTTGTGTTTTTGATCACGTTCGAGCTTGACTAGATGTCACAAGGATAAGGCTGGAAGCAAACACTAGAACAATCCTTTTACGTCTCAAAAGCCCCAATACCGATGTAAAAGGTTGTCTGTTTAATATAAAAGGCACTTAGCGAAAACCCGTTAACAACGCTGACGGGGTCATTTTGGAACCCAAACATTATTATCAGAGGACCAGCTTGAAGGACTTACAAACAAGATCGAGGGGAACTTAATCTAATATAGACCGTCAAAACTGTGCAGGTTTGCGTCCCTTGATTTCGAATCCGTTCAAATGATTACGTGACTGGCTGTTTTTGTACTCATTCCGTTTTCGTCGCCGTCCCAACCCTGCAGATCAGATAGTGTCCTAGGATTTTAGTTCGATCTAAAGCTGGGTGACTTAGCAAACAGAACTGTACTGCCTATATATGTGGCTTGAAAAGACTATTTTTTCCCCCTTTTTAATTTATTTTTTATTGGTGCCCACAAGAAGAAAGTTACCGCTATCCTTTTTGGTGGCCTAAGCACATTTTTATTGTATACATTAGACCGCTCTATTACCGCAATCCGACTTTAGTATAGTAAAGGAGAATCCGGAGAACAAAAGAGGTTTTTTGTTCATCAGGTTAAATCTGTACTGGACATGAAGTGGAGCATAATATTTTTGCCAGTTGTAATGAGACCACTTTGCGCCAACAATGCGCCTGATCTAACGTTCTCTCCAAACTGAAAACAAGTAAAGTGTCTTGCATATTTGTCGACCTTTTTTTCTTTTCTTTCCCCGCCTGGTAAAGTCATGGAGACAAGCATTGTGCCAGTAGTGAAAACAGCACATCTTTGATGAACTGGGAGATTAATTCGGATTCAGTGTTAAACATATTTCATGAACTGTCTTTACGGGAGACAATTCGGACTTGTGTCAAAAATGGCAGAATTTGTCCAGCAAATATTAATTTAAATGCCCCTTATTACCGATTGTTTCCGTAGATATGCGAATGCAATTAGCACTAGCTGTTTCTTCATGTCAGAGCTGTAACTTGTCGATATGTACAATTATGCTCAGCCTCTCTTTCCACAAAGAACTTTAGTCAGTCACTGGACTTTAACGCCGTCCTGCCAAATATACAGTTAGTCACTGGACTTTAATGTCTTGTTCATAGATACAGTTATTCAGTCATTGGACTTTAACGTCCAGCCCACTGATGCAGTTAGTCAGCCACTGGACTTTAATGCCCTGCCCATAAATACAGTTGGTCATTGTTCTTAAACGTCCTGTCCACAGACTCAGTTAGCCAGTCATTGGTCCAGCCCACAGATGTAGTCAGACATTGGATTTTAACGTCCTGCCCATAAATACAGTTAGTCAGTCACTGGATTTTAACGTCCTGCCCACACAGTTTGCCAGTCATTGGTCCTGCCGACAGACACAGTCAGTCACTGGACTTTAACGTCCTGCCCACAGATACTTAGCTACTGGACTTAATTAAAGAAACAGTTATTTAGTCACTGGACTTGAACGTCCTGCCCACAGATACAGTTAGTCAGCCATTGGACTTTAACGTCCTGCCCACAGATACAGTTAGTCAGTCATTGGACTTTAACATCTTGCCCACAGATACAGTTAGTCAGCCACTGGACTTTAAAGTCCTGTCAATAGCACAGGGTTCACCAAAGACGACTACACATACAGAAAACGTGGAGCGCTGCACGAAGACAAAAACACCACTTTCCGATGCATTGCTTTTGAGGAGAGAAAAAAAAAGAGAAAGAAACAAAATGGCCATAGACCTACATTTCGAATAGTTTTACTCGCAAAGAAGATGGCAGACGAGCTTGTATTTCCCTGTAAAGCTATGGTGATGATTCACGCTTCCTGGCCGGTAAAACCGCGCTTTTTTTACCACTTTTCCCTATAAATTTATCCGGTTCAATCCACCTTACGGAATAGATATAGTGAATTTGTCCCAGTAGAAAGCAACAGGTGAATAAATAAAAGCAGAATCAGGATTCAAATTCATGAGTTTTCCCTGCTGCAAGGCAGGATGGAGACGCAGAAAACTCATGTTTTTGACTCCCGATGGTGCTAGTATGGATGTCGTTTCTGAGGTGACCCAGTGTTAAGGACAGGACTCCGCCAATCTTGAGAAAAGGTGGCAGAGCTGTCGGATTTAACGGAGCGGTCTTCTGTGTTAGTATATTTATGTATTGCTTTATTTGCTTTTTTGAAATTGCTTGCAATGAAATGTAAAACAAGAACTCGTGTGGTTCTGTCTGTCTGTCTGTGTGTCAGTTTCTCTCTCTGCCTCTCTGTCTCTCTCCCCACCCCCTCTCTCTCTGTGGTGTTCGTTTTTGTTTTTGGTTGTTTGTGTTTGTTGTTGTTGTTGTGGTGGTGGTGGTGGTGGTGGTAGTGTGTGTGTGTGTGTGTGTGTGTGTGTGTGTGTGTGTGTGTGTGTGTGTGTGTGTGTGTGTGTGTGTGTGTGTTGGGGGGAGGGAGGGGGTTGCTCGTGACGCACCTGCTTCGTCGAGTGTCCGTGCAAGCTTTAGCTCGACACAGGTTGGTTATCATGCGAACAAACAAACAAAACACAAACACACGCACTACACAGTCTCACGAGCAGAAAGGTGTCCCACAATTAAAGCACGCATCCATTAACTTGAGGCATTTTATTCCTATCACAAACCCCACTGCATGTATTCAGAAGTATCACAGAAGGGCATATGACCTAATAAATAACTACACACACCTAGGAGGTCGAGACACGAGTCAATAACAATAAATACAAGTATATATGTATCGGGATGATAAACAGCGACATGAAGTAAATACCAGTCGATCTTTCTGTAACAGGTAAAAAGGTCCAGTTCGCCTGAAAAAAACAGTGAATGTTATCCTGATTGATTTCAGTGTTTGTGTGGGGAAGCGGGGGGGGGGATGCGTGTGTGCGTGCGTGTAAAATCGATGTAATATTATTATTGAATCGTCAGTGACAAACGTACGTACATAGAATGACTGTGGCACAAATTCGCACCATTATAAAACGATAAATTTAGCACCACAACAACAACAAACTACTGGGAGGCTTCAGATAAAAATTAAAGCTATGAACATGTCATGTCCCCTATTATTAAACAAGTGTAAAATGTCAGTTCATCAAATGTATATGAAGACATTTAAAAATAAACTGTGTAGGTCTATATGGTATAAGTCGCGATGTCATAAAAATATTGGCTACTAATTTTAATAATAATAATCTAAAAGAATTCTTCAAATAGCTTATGTTGCCGGGCACTGTCTAAGATGTTAACACCTAAGTGCTGGAGTGTACCTCAATGATAAACTATTCTGAGGGCACACTGACGGGTCGCTGTTTCACTGAACCTTTATCTGCCTTCTGAGCTCAGACAGTACTCTTAAACACAATTCTAAATAATAATCGGGAGTCCATAAGAATGTTACTAAAAGGTTCATTCCACCACTCTATGCGTTCTGATTTTAACCAGTTTTGTCCATATGTATCTGTGCCACTAACTGTTGTGTGATTTTGCAGATTTCGGACTAAGCAAAAGTCATTATTATCACTTAAACGTTTTTACTAATATAGTCATTGAACGGAATCAGCTGCTTCTGTTTGAAGCAAAACAATGTTGAAATGGACGGCTGTGATAAACAAATATGTTCATAACAGAACAGCGTCAAAATGGACGGTTGTAACAAACGAATATGTTCATAATAGAGTCAAAATGGACGGTTGTGATAAACGAATATGAGTTCATAACAAAACAGCGTCAAAATGGATGGTCGTGACAAAAGAGTGTTTTCATAAGAAAAAAGAAGAAGAAAAAACCCTATAATATATGTCAAAATGGTAGTGCAATGCTACTAAGTGTTATCATGCCCCCTTTTAAAGGACGGTGCAACATTACTGTGTGTGGTCATCAGAATTCTTCACATACACTATAATGTTGCTGGGTGATATTATCCCACTTCAGAACAGTTCTATATTATTCAGTGTGGTCATCCAAACTCCAAATATACACTGCAATGGCACTGCGTGTTATTACCCCACCTCTTAAAGGACAGTTCGAGAGTATTCCGTGTGGTCAGCCAGACTCCACAGATACTCTACAATGGTCCTCTTAAAGGACTGAGCAGTATTTTTGAATCATCAGGCCTTTGAAAGCCGTGCTATATTACTGAATGATATCACCCTACACTGAACAGATAGTGCAGTGTTTCTAAATCATCATGCCTATCAAAGGACAGCGCTATTTTAATGAATTATATCATCCTACTTTGAGCAGATAGTGCAGTGTTTCTGAATCATGCCTTTCAAAGGACAGGGCTATGTTACTGAATGATATCAGCCCTCCATTAAACAGACAGTAGAGTGCTACTGTTATGGCCTCACCTGTGAAAGGACGACGATTTTTTGTTTTATCAAGCCACATGTGAAAGGACGGCGCACTATTACTGTGATTGAGATGTTACAGTGAACATCAGCTCTAAATGGAAGGTGAGGGTGCAACAAGTGTCGAAAGAAAGCATAAGGCGTAAGAGATTTATTCGTCTATATCACAGATACAGAAATTTTGCATTTGAAATTCTGTTGATAGATATTCAGCAAAATACCCATTGAAACAGATTCGGTTTGCTGAGAAACCTTCGTCATGTTAAGAACCGGTCCTAAGCTTCCCAGTTGTTTTATATCGCACCTAGAAGTGAGTGGGTGACGATTAACTGGAGCGGATGTGCAAAGCAGCGTCAATATGGATGGCTGTGATAAAAGACTGTGTTCCTAACAAAACAGTGTACAAATAGGTAGCTGTGATAACACAGTGTGTTCATAACAGAACAGCCTCAAAATGAAGGATTGTGATAAGAGTACGTATTCGTAACAAAACAGCGTCAAAAAGGATGGTTGTGATAAAAGAGTGTTCATAAGAAAACAAATAAAGCAACATCTCCGTCAAAATGAATGCTAATGAGTGTTATCATTTCCCCGTTTAAAGGACAGTGCAATATTACTGCAGGTTATTATCAGAATTCTTCACATACACTATAATGTTACTGAGTGTCATCATTTTAAGTGATCGCCCCTCCAGTGAATGTGCTGTGAAATATTTCTAAGTGATCATCCCAACCCTGAAAGAACAGTGCAATTTCTAAGTGATCATTCCATACTTAAAAAGACCGAGCAACGTTTCTAAGTGATCATTTCACCCCTGAAAGGACAGTGTAATGTTTATAAGTTATCATCCCAACCCTGAAAGGACAATGCAATGTTTCTAAAAGACCATCCCACTAGTGAAAGGACAGTGCAGTTTTACTGATTATCCCACCCCTGAAAGGACAGTGCAATGTTATTGAGGGTAATAATCCCCCACTTCTGAAGGACAGTACGATATTGCTTAGGGTAATGATCCCACCTCTGAAGGACAGTGCAATATTAGTGAGGGTAATAGTCGGACTTCTGACTGGACAGTGCAATATTACCAAGGGTAATCGTTAAACCCCTGACATGACAGTACTGTGTTACTAAGGGTGATCGTGAAATGTATGACTAGGTAGCGCAATGTTACTAAAGGTGATAAAAACAACAACAACAAAAACAAGCTCTTATTGGGTATAGTCAAATCTCTTATTGGGCAGGGCAATATTACTGAGGGTGAGCATCAGAACTATGACGGTCATGTTATTGAAAGTGATCGTTAAACCTTGAATGTCAGCGCAGTATCACTGAGGGCGGTCATCCCGCCGTGACGAGATAATGACGTGTTATTGGTATGATCCCACCTCTGTTACTGTGGGTAGTTGCCAAACGTCTGAAGGGCCAGTACTGTGTCGCTGTGGGTAATCATATCACCTCTGAAGTCACTGCTATTGTTACTGTAGGCAATCATCCAGCGTCTGAAGGGCACTGCAATTGTTACTGTGGTAATCGTCGAACGTCTGAGGGGCGAGTACTATGTCACTGAGGGTAATCATACCACCTCTGAAGGGCACTGCAACTGTTACCGTGGGTAATCACCCAACGTCTGGAAGGACAGTGAGGCGTTAAAGGTATGATCCAACCTCTAAAAGGACATGTTCTATGTTACTAGGGAAGATTGTAATAAAATATTTTTAAAGCGCAAAGTCTTGTCCCTAGAAATTATTCTAAGCGCGCGCGCGCACGCACACACACACACGCACACATACACTCAGGCACTCGCGCCCACAAGCATTCTGCCTATACAAAACTAAATAATTATACACAGCTTAACGTGTATCCAAAGTCTGAAAGGCCAGCGCCACATTATTGAGGCTGAACATCCAACGTCTAAAAGGATAGTACTATGTTACTAGGGGGAGATTATCCAACGTCTGAAAGGACAGTGCTATATGTTACTGAGGGTGACCATCCAACGTCTGAAAGGAGGGGAGATCATCCAACGTCTGAAATGATAGTGTTATATTACTGAGGGTGACTATCCAACGTCTGAAAGGATAGTACTATGTGACTAGGGGAGATCATCCAACGTCTGAAATGATAGTGCTATATTACTGAGGCTGAACATCCAACGTCTAAAAGGATAGTACTATGTTACTAGGGGGAGATCATCCAACGTCTGAAATGATAGTGCTATATTACTGAGGGTGACCATCCAAATTATCAAAGGCTAGTGCTATATGTTACTGAGGGTGACCATCCAACGTCTGAAAGGAGGGGAGATCATCCAACGTCTGAAATGATAGTGCTATATTACTGAGGGTGACCATCCAAATTATCAAAGGCTAGTGCTATATGTTACTGATGGCGCTCATCCCACAGCTGAAAGGACAGTGCATCTCCCTCCACCAACAGGCAAGTTCATTCAGTGTTGCTTTACGTCCACAGAGACCGTACGGACTATTAGGGTCACGGAGCGCAGGACGTCCACCTCAAACTAGTGACTCATTTGTCAGTCTTTTCGAGGGTCATTTTGCATACTTAAAAACTTTGGACTTTTAACTGGGCCAACTTTTGCTTCGCGAACCTAGTTGGGAGTATTCGTCGAACTGCGACGAAGCTATATTCGGGGTCCAAAAAGCTTCGCTCGACATGTTCTGGGAACATTCGCTCTATTCGACGAACATTGCCTCTGAGCAGAGCTCTCCTGTGGATGAGGAAGAAATAAAAATAAAAATAGATGACGGTGTCGCTAGGGTCTTCACTCAATTCGGAGGGATTTTTTTTATTTGTTGACTTGTGAGAGGCGCAGCCTTGTCTCGGGGACCCAGAATGAGATAGTAGTTAGTTGAATTACCCCTTTTTTCTTTTTAGAGAGAGACAGAATGAAATTGAGACAGTGTAACAATCTAATTTTAAGGACTTGTGATCAGAGCTGAAATGTGGACTTTGCGAACACCAGCTAAAGTGCCAGAATAATAATCAACATGATTGTGGGCATCCAAGGAAAGACGAAAGAAGAAGGGATGATTAAAGTATGCTGACTTGACTTTAGCCTACATTTTCGATCATGCTGTCTGCTGCGCGTCCGCCGCAAGTTCGGGCCGAAGCTTGCATCTCATTACAAGCCGGTTGAGAACGAAGTAAAGTTCGTCGAACTGTCCGAACCATGTTCGGAGAACTAAAAGTTCAATTAAAAAACGAATCATAGTTCGTCGAAATATATGTTTGGCGAACAAACATTCGCAGTTAAGAACGGGCTTTAGCTAGAAAGAACACAGACAGCTTGAAGGAAACCAGCAGCGTTAGCTAGAAAGAACACAGACAGCTTGAAGGAAACCAGCAGGGTTGGCTAGAAAGAACACGGACAGCTTGAAGGAAACCAGCAGGGTTAGCTAGAAAGAACACAGACAGCTTGAAGGAAACCAGCAGCGTTAGCTAGAAAGAACACAGACAGCTTGAAGGAAACCAGCAGGGTTAGCTAGAAAGAACACAGACAGCTTGAAGGAAACCAGCAGGGTTAGCTAGAAAGAACACAGACAGCTTGAAGGAAACCAGCAGGGTTGGCTAGAAAGAACACGGACAGCTTGAAGGAAACCAGCAGGGTTAGCTAGAAAGAACATGGACAGAGTGAAGGAAACCAGTAAGGTTAGCTAGAAAGACCACGGACAGCTAGAAGGAAACCAGCAGGGTTAGCTAGAAAGAACACAGCTTGAAGGAAACCAACAGGGTTAGCTAGAAAGAACACGGACAGCTTGAAAAAACCCAGTAGGGTTAACTAGAAAGAACATGGACAGCTTGAAGGAAACCAGCAGGGTTAGCTAGAAAGAACACGGACAGCTTGAAGGAAACAAGTCGGGTTAGCTAGCAAGAAAACAGCCTAAAGGAAACCAGTAGGGTTAACTAGAAAGAACTCAGACAGCTTCATGGAGGAGCTGGGTAACAGACAAATTTCAGTACACGTGCAAGAATGGTGAAAATTGCGGTGCATACTTTTGTGAATGTTGCCCTTTTTTCTTTCTTTCTTTTTTAAGATTATTAAAAAGTCTACTTCGGTTGTTAATGTTATCATTTTCATTGACCACATATTTCCATCTTCTGTATACATGCCATTTTCAAAGTTGAAGTGCAGTTGGAATTAGTATGAAAGCACCCTAGGAAAAAGCAATACAGATCCTCTTGTGATTATTTGAACTCTCAACGTTATTTCCACTTCTTGTTAAATTTAAAACCAGTATTAGGAATATTTTCCCAATAACATTAAGATACTTCATATCGGATAGACTTGCTCTGAGGACTTTTTAGTTTGGACACAACCCCCAAGGTGCATGAATTACTAAACCACAATCAACCAAACCACCCTTTTTTCTGTGCTAAAAGCATCGTATGTTATTACCGAGTGTTGAATGCAATTTGTACATCATACATGCAAATAAAAGAGTTACAATGAAAAAAAAAATTCAATAAAAAAATCTTGAGCTGCTCTCTCCGTTTATGTTTAAAGGACATGCAGTGGGTAATGCAAATTTATTATCTGAGTAATACAAATCTGTACTTAAAAAGTATTTGTGATTTCTGAGCGCATGAGTGTGTAAGTTTGTTTATGAAACAAGCTTTGCATAAATGCAAGAAAACACGCAAGAAAAAAGAAAATGCACCAGCATCACACAATCTATCTAATGTTGGTGGGACAGCACCATTTAGAGTGTCCCCTGAATACTGACATGGGTTCCAATTGACCATATCAATTTCAACAACTAAATCAGCCAGGGACCAGTTGGCATAAGTGAAACACAGATGCACTGTTGCAGGCACACAGTTCACAAAGACAAAAACAAGAAAATAAATCAGCATTTTCCAGAAATGTTTTAATTCCTACATTTTGGTACCAGATTTAGACTCCCAGATAAAGGGATCCTTTTAAAATAACACTCCTCCAGAATAGCAGCATAACTGACAATAAATAAATAATAACTGAATGCAGCAGTGAGAAGATAACTCCTCACACCAACCCCAGGGAACGGATCTGTCCATAATCTTTGATGGCGACATCCACACTGAAGATTCAACACGGCAGACAAAACTTAAACAACGAAGAATAAAAATATTAAAAAATATATAGAAAAAATATGATACATGAAATGAAGTAAATGGTGGCAAGAAAGTGAAGTGATGACTGGAATATACCATAATGTTATATACGGTAATGCTAGATTTCTTCATGGCTGCCAGCCTTCATCTTCGCTAGGTTCTCTGCAACAGAAAAATCATAAACCATGTAAAGCCTATAACAAAAAAATATACATATCTTTTAAATTTTGTTATTTCTTTTAGTTCTGTTTCCATTTATAAATCCATCTTTCAGATACTGAATGTGCATTATCTGTATAAATTTGCATTCTTCTATCATCTCTCAAAGAAAGCTCCAACCCCACTCTCACTGGGCAGTGTGCCAAATAAATTCAGTGAAAGAAGCTGACCTCTAATAATTCTGCAAATGTTGGTGAGGTCATGTAAACTGTTGTGGTTCTTCCTGTTTCCTGCTTGTACTGTCATCTCATAGCCTGGGCCATAGTCTGTGAAATGCTGCACACATTTCAGCACAAGCACTCCACCTGTCACAATCATCTGATAGACAAATACCAGCAAACTAGAAAACATTGCACACATAAAATAAACATGTATAATGCACACAGATGCCCTCCAGTCACTTCCTGATTTAATCCTAAAATGCAGTAAATCATCTGAACTCAGAGGCAAAGAGCAAGGCAGCAGAAACCAGTGATCTGCTTTGAAACCATGACTTGAATAGGGTCATTGTTAATCAAACACTGGAACCATTTCATGACAGCACAGAGGAAACTTCTTAGACACAGCCATGGGGCCATCAGCACATACACAAACTAAGACACACACACATGCATGCACTCTACACACATGTTTTCAAAGTCCTTCACTCTCTGAATAACATAAAAAAGGATAAGAATAAACCAGACTTCTGGTGACTTAGCAGAAAATCTGTGGCACTAAGGTTTTTAAGGCAAGGTTGAAAACAAAAAGAACAGTTTTTGTGACGACAGAGTAATGTTATCCTGAAAAAGGAATGAAAATATTTACTCAAATTTCAGATATTTTCCCACCAACAATACAGCCACTTTTCTGTGTATTTTTTTTACAATGCAAGTACCCATGATTGTTTTTCTCTTTCAAAGGGGTCTCACAAAAACATAGATTGCTAGACATAAGTACTCATCAGTTTCAAAATACTAATTTCAGTGTAAATATTGAACATCTTTACGCAATGATGCGCAAACATATTCACTGAACAGTGTGTATTGTATGTATGTGAGGGATGGGCCAGGGCAGTGGAGGTGTTTGGGGATCTCGCTGAATTCATCAGAATGTGGGTCATGCTGAAAGCAGCAGTCTTGAATTGCAACACATGCAGAGCTCTTCACAACAAACAACCCACCTCCCCCCAGCAGGAGCAATGGCAGCTTCCACTGCAGCAGGAAGTAGAGACAGTGGTGATAGGCTGTCAATGTGAGGTTGAACGACGACATCGGATCCCCTGCCAGCCCATCCGCACCACACTGACACACAATCACCTCAGGGGCGTACGACTCGTGCACACTAGTCATCACTCTGTAAAGCAGATTCATGATACATAAAGTTTCCTCTCTGCAACTTTGCGTACAAAGCAGCTGGCATGACTAACACAAATGTAACCGTTTCCTTCGTTGTGACTCTTGATAACTGAACAAAGATGAGTGCCTTAATGACTATATGTAGGAAGGTAATACTGAATATTACTCTCATTTTGTTTCTGTTTTCAGTGCGCTAACACAATTTCCGGTATTTTGAAATAAAATGAACATGCCAGTTACCTGCTGTAAATGCAACCCTATTATAGATAACTAGGTGCCCCATAAGCCATAATACAGTAGAATGCCCATAAGACAAAGCAGAGAGAACCATAAATACTGCTTCTTTTGAGCAGCCATGTCTCAAAATGCCAGGAATGTGACCAGCACATATTTTTCAATCATTTAGTCTTATGCATAATTTTATTTCAAGTGAGTTTGTCACAAAATATTAATGTGGTTCTTGACTTCTACTGTAAGCATTAAAAACAAAATCACCACATCTCACCGCTTGAAGACGGAGAAAAACTCGGCATCAGAAATGCCATCCTTCAGTGGCATGTTGATGCAGCAGTACTTGCCTCCCCTGGACCCCACATCATTGACATTCCCACTGCCTGGCAGAGAGAAACAAGACTAAAGTTGCAGGTCACAAACACTGTAACCACTTTCATCACATCACACTTGCAAAAAGGTACACAGCAAGTACTACAGAGGAACCCCTTTTTAAGACCACCCAATAAATAAAACAAAAGCAATCTTAAAATAAAAGAGGGTTGGTGGTCAGTCAGTGGTTGTTTACATGGAAATAAGACAAGAAGGTTTCTGAAAAAGTTGCTATGAAAAAAAGAGGTGGGTTGCTTCTTGTGATGAGGGGTAGTCACTGGTCAGTAGTTCATTTATGTGGAAATAAGAAGGGATTGTTAAGAGTTGTCTTGACAAGAAGGAAGTTTTTGAAAAAGTTGTCTTAAAAGAGAGACGGCCATTAGTCAGCAATTCATTTACATGGAAATAAGAAGGGAAGTTTTTTTTGAAAAAGTTGTCTCAAAAGAGAGATGGCCATTAGTCAGCAATTCATTTACATGGAAATAACAAGGGAAGTTTTTGAAAAGTTGTCTTAAAAGAGGGATAGCCGTTAGTAATTCATTTACATGGAAATAAGAAGGGAGGTTTTCTGAAAAAGTCATTTTAAAAGAGGGGTGGTTTCTCATCAGGGGTTCCACTGTATAAAATATATGCTGGTGTACATACATGTGATTTTCATGAAAACAGTGATCTTATCTGATACTATATCTATGAAGATGTTCTTGTACATACTGAGAGAAGCAATACAAATTCTTCTTCACGTGATTTTTTATTTTATTTTTTAAATCATGAAGCAAGCCAACAAAATGAAATACAAAACATAACCAGTTCATCATGGGGAGAGTGATTTTTTTATTTTACATTGTGGCAAAATTACAGTAACAAACAAAAGTTTAACTTGCAAAACATTAGGTGCAATCCTATACCATAATCAATGAAAAAACAACAACAAAAAACACCACCATTTACAGTTGCACAATTCAGCATGAGACAGTGGCCACTTTCTTCAAATTTCACCTGTTGAAGAGTCTGTAATGATGGAGTTAATACATCGTCCACTCTGGTCCACCAGGCAATGAATACTTATAACAGGTGGTGAAATAGTTACCTCCCCTGATGGGATAATCCCTGGTATGGAAAATGCTACAAAACTCTGTTATTACTTTTGCCCTCTGAATATCATGAAATAAAGATTTGGGATTGTTAGGGACTGACTGTGCAGGAAATCTGTCACAGATATGTCATTAAAGGTTACTAAAAGAAAAAAATAAGAAAAAAGCGCATAGCTTCTGTGATGACTAACACTGTCCAGTCAAGGAATACAAAATGATTTCAATTTCAAAGTACATTTTTCCACCAAAAATGTTGTCACTTCTACAATGCTAGTATCAAAGCCTGATGCAAGCAAAATAAAACAGATAACTGACAATTAACAGTCAGTCATCCACACAGGTCACAACATGGCAAAAGTCATGTTTTTGAGATGACTCTTTTTTCTCTATTTGACCATTTATACATGACGAAGGCATTCTGTCAAAACTTTTATGCATAACAGTTCCTTGTTTTCATTGGTAAACATATTTTCCTGGTTTAATTTAATCTGGTGAAACAGAGAACAGATCCCTCTTTATCAACTGAGTGAAGTCAATCATATCAATTTCAAAAACGTATTACTGATTCTTTTTGTTCTTTTAATAGACGATTTCCAGAAATAACTGGCAAAAATAATTTGACAGTGTTTTCATACTCTGGGAGAGTGAAGTCCCCTGAATGGAGGCGGCAGCGGAGAAGAGCCGATCTGCGACAGTTTTAGATCTTCAGGCAGAGACCTATTGTAATTTATACTAGACTACCAGCTGGGGGAACCTACTATCCAACCTGCATGTTCCCCACAAACGGCGAGTGCTTGATTGGCATTTCTGATGCTTTTTTTGCCTTTTGTTTACAGGTATCCGTCATCTTCCCCACGTGCTCTCTGTACCCCCAACAAAAGCGTGCCTACTCTGCGCTACACCCGCAGGCATGGACCTATATATACAGGTCCATGCCCGTAGGCACTTACTGAGTGCAGCCCCGTGGATTTCTGAAGATCGTCTATTTGTTGTTGTAATAGCCAGCTGTTTCTGATGAATTTTCACCAAGTATTTTCACGGCTTCTCTAAATTCTTTAGCTTTGTTTACTGTCAGTTACCTGGGAAAAATCCAGTGTCGTACTTGTGGAAGGACACAGTCATGACATGGGGAGTTGTGCTGAAGGCATTTTCCACACCTGCACACACAGCAATTCCTCTGATCTTTTTCTGACAGGAGATTGCAATGGCATCAAACAGTCTGAAATGCACCCAAAACTTTATCCTAACATAATAATAACAATAATGGTCATTTCTATGGTGCCTCACTGGCAAGGGTGAGCACACCATGGTTCACAAGATCAACAAAAACTTATACATAAAACCTCAAAAATGATATATTTATCATCTTGCATTGTTTGTACAGAATACTCCCCCCCTCCACCCCCAACCTCCCCACAGGCACACAAACCAATGTAACATTGAAAGGAGGGGGAGGATGGTAAAAGGAATAAGGCAGAATCTGAAATCACTTGTTCTTATATTGTTTGTAGAGGTGAGTTTTTAATGCAGTTTTGAAGGCATGGGAGGACTGACTCTGACAGATGTCAAAAGGGAGAGAATTCTGTTGCTTTGGAGCAGGGTAAGAGAAACAGCGTTGGCCAAAGCTTTATGTTTTTACATGGGAAGAAGTCTGCAGAAGAATGATACCAATGCTGCAGAAGAACATATCAACATAGTAGAATTTTCATGCAGTCTTTCATGCTCTCAAAATAGTCTGACTCCAGACAAATTGCTGAAGACTCTCAAGCCCATTTTTTTTCTTGGAGTGGCATAAAAATATTAAAACCTGACCTAGCCAGAAAATAAGAAAAGGCTCCATAACAAATAATTAACAAGAAAATCAATAAACTGATGTCAGACCGTCACCATGGTGCAGGTCAAGGTCAACATAGAGAACCCTGGAGAACTTGTGACGAAGCTTTAGAATGCCAAGCACAATGTCGTTGATGTAGCAGAATCCTGAAGCCTCACTCCTGCGCAGCATTCAGAAAAGAAGAAAAAAGTTGTCTTTCCTTAAACAAACAAATTAAGAGGGAGTAAAAAGATCAACAAGCTGTTCTGCGCAACAGCAGACATGAACCTGCCCCTTATGGGAAATTATGTATGTCAAAGAGTTTGTAGTGATGAACACATTCTACCACAGTGACCCAGCATTCCAAGGCAAAGTTGACCAATAACTGATTTAAACAGGAGATAGCCAACATTATTTTCCAAAGCATGAGCCAAAAAAAGGGGGTCTGTTTCCAGAAGCCCTGTGGAGCAGGCTGAGGACAGAAAGTTTATTCATTTCATGCAGTAAACAGAGACCAGGTTCCTTAGCCATACTGCATACAAACAATAATGTGTACAAACAGAGAAACTGTATGAAAATGTTTGCCAAAGTTCACAAATTTGATAGAATTACCGTAATTACACACACAATTTTTTTTTGTTGTTGTTGGGGGGTGGAGGGGGGAGGTGCGGGGGTGTGGGGGGGTGGGGGTGCGGCAGGTGGTGACTGTCCTGGACTGATTTACATCTCAGTTTGAGTAAACTGCTCCTTTCAATGACATTTTTGAAGAGTGATCTCATGATCTTCACCTGCATTACTTCAGCACAGAGTTTATGACCCTGTTCAAAACAGTGAGTGAAGTAAGCCCTGAAAGTGAGACAAGAGGAAGAGATAAGATGTCTCATTCTATTTCTGCTGTCTTCCTATTTGCCTGCACACTGTCATAGTCTCTTGTCTTCTTTTTTAATTTTGTACGTGTAAGCCCTGAAAATGAGACAAGAGGAAGAGATAAGATGTCTCATTCTATTTCTGCTGTCTTCCTATTTGCCTGCACAGTCAGAGTCTCTTGTCTTCTTCTTTTTTAATTTTGTACGTGTGCCATACTTGAAAGTTTCACATAAACTGTCCCTACCTTTTCTTTCCCTGCCTTCTTCTCTCCCCTTTTGTACATGTATAGCACTTCTTCCATTAGGAGTAGCCATAATCAGTTATCTGATTCGGCATGCATGTCTTAACACACGTGTACTGAGAGGTTGGGGGGGGGGGGGAGACTGAGTTAAGAAATGCTTGTGCACATGTGGTGGTGTTGTACCTACCCAACATGAATGTAAATTGTTTGTGTATTAGTAGCAGTCAAGTCTATTTTGTGTAAATGCCAATGTGAAGAGTTTACGGCTCATCTGGAAATAACCCCCAGCAGTTACCTATTCAAACCCAAAGGGGACAATCGAAGACATTATACTTCAAGAGCTTCACCTTAAAAAAACTATTAAAAAATTAAAACGCTGCCAAAAAATGTGAGCTTTGCTATCAGGACAGTCAGTGACTGGAACAATCTGTCCATGACTAAAGGCAAGGACTGGAACAATCTGTCTCTTGAGTCTGGCTAAAGACAGGGACTGCAAGTGGAACACTCCGTTTCTGAGTATGACTAAAGACCTGTACCTGCCCCACCTTTGGACAGCCCAAGACCCTTTCCACAAGCCAGAGTTTTGCACTGCACAACATTCTGCCCCCAGGCAAGAGACCCACAGCACCTTTTTTCTTCTTCTGCACAGTACACAACAGTCAAGTCAACAGTCTGGCAGTGGTCACTAAAGAGAAGAAGGCGACATGGATCGGCTGTTCATGCACTCACTGTTTGAAAAGTGTGAATTCTGTCTCACCTTGAGAGCATAAGAAAAGGCCATCACCCATCAGACCAACACTGGAATTGTTTTAAGTTGTTACAGGAAAGATTTCTGAAAGATGGGGTGGAAGTTTCCTGAGCAAGTATGCATAAAATCTTGCTCCACACTAAACTTGTCCTAAAATGTCTATTGCTACACTTTCACAAACACTGAGGAAAAGCTGCTCTCCATATAAACAACAAAGCAACACCAATTTCCTATGGAAAATGTTCACATGACCGGCAAGCTCAGAACAACTGACCTCTGTGCGTGATGCCATCCACCACACCAGTTGATAGCCACATGACAGCGGCCATCACACAGGGCTTCTGCTGCCATCACAGTTGCTCCAGCAACCAGAGCCGCACAGTCATAGACACCCTTCTGAACTGGGCAGTCATAGGCTGAAAGGGCAAAAATAACACTTTTGTACTTTTTATTCAACACTTCATCACTAAGTGTCTTGCATGAAATTTTACCTGGTGAAAGCTAAGGCAGCTGCAGGTGCAGTGCGACCCAATCCTATCAATGGTGTTTTAGTGTTTACCTGTTCTGAGCTGACTGAAGCAATCTATTAACTTTGCTAAGCCAGCCAGGGAAACTTCCACTTTCCTTCTTCATTTTCCCATTGCCTAGAGATGTTTTAGTTTGACATACATGACCAGAAGCACAGACATCTGGCATGCTTTTTCGTCTTCTTCCGTGGCATCAGACTTTCAGGCTGGTGTTCCTACATGACTGGAAGGCAAAGTACAGCAGTCAGCACTGAGTCAGGGTTGGGCTCAGGTGTACCACACTGAGCCAGAGTTGGGCTAGGGCACAGCACTGAGCCAGGTGGGCTAGGATGTACAGCACTAAAGCCATGGCTGGGCTAGGACTGAGCCCAGGATCCATGCTGTGTACAATGCTAGGTGATGAAAGTCAGGGTGAGAACTCCCCAGCCACTTCATCTTCTAATCGAAAAACACAATGTGCACACTGGGCTCTCTGTTATAAAACACAATTGAACTTAAACTAGTTAAAGTCCTCTGAACTTGAACCTCAATGTTGGTTCTGTTGTCGTGCTTTGATCCTCCGAATGTTGGAGGCTTGCCAAGAGCCAATGAGATTTTGCAAACTAGTGCAACCATTTTCCTGTTATTATAGAGCCTCTGGATGTATCTAGACCAGTGCATTATCCCCAGTTGTTCAGACAACCACACTGTGGCTTATGCTTGGTTGATCAACTGACCAAAGGCATACTACAGTTTTGTGACCTCCACAGCTGAAACCAGTAAAAGTGTAACTGATTGATCTCTCTCAGGAAGATTTTAGGCAGAAGACTAGTCTTATAACCTGTCCTTGCTAAAAATACAAAACACAGTATACAAAGCATTGAATTACAAAACAACTGCCAAAAAGATACAATTGCACTAGTCTTGTCTTACAAGTTGTTGTGGCTAAAAGGAAAACTATAATACATAATAATTATGCACAGATCATTTAGATGATACACAGTCTGGTGATAACAATACATAGATGTGGAAGAACTCAAACACTTTATTTTACAATGATTGTAGTTTAGGTTACAAATAGTATATGGACTAATAGTATATATGACAAAAGTCATCACACAATCATAGACCACTCAGTGCTCTGTTGGAAAAAAAAACATTTTGAGTGCTGATCTAAATGATGAAGCTGACTAAAAATGTTATGCCTTTTGGAAGATGAAGTGTGTCCCAATGCTGGAGCAATTTAAGAGACAGTATAGCTGTCAACCCCTTTTGGGAGTAAACCTTAGTCCAGAGTTTGTGAACCTGTATTTCTCTTATGCAAGCCTGGCTCTTTTTTTTTTGCTTTTTTTTTGCTGGTGGCAGCAGTATTTTGAATTCTGACCAGCACATGTGACAGTGGAAGGAAGAAGCATGGTCAATGTTGTGCGAAATACACGTGACTTCAAACCTCACTTCTGATGAGATTTCTTAGCCTACTTTTATATTTTCAGTGAATTCAGAAAATCTCTTTCAAAACCACCAAAGTACTCTCATGTCCCCCTCACTCCAGGTTTATTCTACTCATACACAAACAGAGCCTCAGTCTCACCCAAAGTGACTGCAATTTGTACAAAGAGATAGGTAGAAAGTATTCTGTGTCTGTATCCCTCTCTCTCTTCCCTAAAGTTCCATTCCAATTCAGTTCAGTTCGAGAGGGTAATTGGTATAGAGATCTATGAACTTGGAAAAGCCAGTATGTGCTCCAAGTCCTCCAACCCGTCTCCCTTGCCCATTTTTCTCACTCAGTCCATATTGCTCTGCTTCCTCGTGGTTGATCTTCTCCTCATCGTCTTGATGGTTGATGCTCTGCAGAAATTCTATGTAGTCTCTGGAGTGGAATTTCATCACCTCTTCTTCCTCTGCTTGTTTGGGTGGAACAACACTGGCACACAGAGTAATGATCAACAACAATCATGTACTGTACAAATTTGCAAGTATATGAAGCAGAGCTAACCATTCAACAAGTGAATTTTCACAAAATACAAGTTTGTGACATGTAGACATTTTTTTCTGCTACAGTTAAAAATTTGTTATATCAATTAACTATACTGAGTCAATTTACAATATAATAGAGTTGCTACCAAAGTGCTTAAATAGGAACTAAAAAAATCAATAAAAAAAATCAATAAAAAGAATTAAATTGAAAGCACACCTAAAATTCCTACGAAGGAAAATAATTAGATCTAGCTGCACCAGATATTGAGATAGTACTTAATGCACTCTTTTTGATGAACTAGATCCAGTATGTTGTGAGCTTTTAATGTTTTATAACTAGAAATCACTACTAAGTACTAGTACTAAATCAGTAAATGATACCCTTTAAAAAGCTGTTCACACACTAATTAAAAAAAGAAAATAAATCAAGCAGATAACTATTCCCTTTAGAGATAACATATTTGGGAGCATAATGATCTTTCTGGGTATGATTCAATGCTTTATGCTAGGTGCAGTCAATCCTATGGGAGGCCCTTGAAAACAGAAGCATACCACCATACCTCCACAGTCTATAGGACTAGGAGTGTTCAGCAAAAGAACTGAACCTGGAAAGGTCCAGTTTTGTTTTTGATCGCTTAAGGAGAGCTCATCACACCAGTGGCTTAGCGGTGACTATGACCAGAGAGAAGTTTTCATCTCATGACCAGCCATCAATTTCAAAGAAAGACTGCCATTAGTAATAGACCAATAGTTAATACAGTAATAATCTAATAATGTAATATTGTGGCCTTCTACACTTTTACAGGCAAGGGTGAAAATGTTCACCTTTCACCATATAGGCCTCAGGGATTCAGTGAAGGGAATATATTAAAATTATTATATTATTCTGATTGGTAACAAGCATTCAGACAATTTGTTCCAGGAATAAAACTTAAAACAATAAAACATTAAACGTTTGCTCGACACCAAATTCACATAGGCAATGCAAAGCATTAAGCACCTTCAGTTAGAATTAATAAGCAATTTAATACTAAAAGATCAAACATTTCTTCAGGACAGTCATAATATGTGTATAGTCATACTTGTATAATATATATATTCTATATTAAGTGCTGATTAAGAAATGTCTTGACATTTTGAACAAAATGGCTGTTGCTGTTAGTGTTACT
>OY757544.1:4380691-4393854 GCA_963584105.1 Alviniconcha strummeri
CCCCCCCCCACCCCCCAACAAAAGAAAGAAAAAAATTGTGTGTGTAATTACGGTAATTCTATCAAATTTGTGAACTTTGGCAAACATTTTCATACAGTTTCTCTGTTTGTACACATTATTGTTTGTATGCAGTATGGCTAAGGAACCTGGTCTCTGTTTACTGCATGAAATGAATAAACTTTCTGTCCTCAGCCTGCTCCACAGGGCTTCTGGAAACAGACCCCCCTTTTTTGGCTCATGCTTTGGAAAATAATGTTGGCTATCTCCTGTTTAAATCAGTTATTGGTCAACTTTGCCTTGGAATGCTGGGTCACTGTGGTAGAATGTGTTCATCACTACAAACTCTTTGACATACATAATTTCCCATAAGGGGCAGGTTCATGTCTGCTGTTGCGCAGAACAGCTTGTTGATCTTTTTACTCCCTCTTAATTTGTTTGTTTAAGGAAAGACAACTTTTTTCTTCTTTTCTGAATGCTGCGCAGGAGTGAGGCTTCAGGATTCTGCTACATCAACGACATTGTGCTTGGCATTCTAAAGCTTCGTCACAAGTTCTCCAGGGTTCTCTATGTTGACCTTGACCTGCACCATGGTGACGGTCTGACATCAGTTTATTGATTTTCTTGTTAATTATTTGTTATGGAGCCTTTTCTTATTTTCTGGCTAGGTCAGGTTTTAATATTTTTATGCCACTCCAAGAAAAAAAATGGGCTTGAGAGTCTTCAGCAATTTGTCTGGAGTCAGACTATTTTGAGAGCATGCAAGACTGCATGAAAATTCTACTATGTTGATATGTTCTTCTGCAGCATTGGTATCATTCTTCTGCAGACTTCTTCCCATGTAAAAACATAAAGCTTTGGCCAACGCTGTTTCTCTTACCCTGCTCCAAAGCAACAGAATTCTCTCCCTTTTGACATCTGTCAGAGTCAGTCCTCCCATGCCTTCAAAACTGCATTAAAAACTCACCTCTACAAACAATATAAGAACAAGTGATTTCAGATTCTGCCTTATTCCTTTTACCATCCTCCCCCTCCTTTCAATGTTACATTGGTTTGTGTGCCTGTGGGGAGGTTGGGGGTGGAGGGGGGGAGTATTCTGTACAAACAATGCAAGATGATAAATATATCATTTTTGAGGTTTTATGTATAAGTTTTTGTTGATCTTGTGAACCATGGTGTGCTCACCCTTGCCAGTGAGGCACCATAGAAATGACCATTATTGTTATTATTATGTTAGGATAAAGTTTTGGGTGCATTTCAGACTGTTTGATGCCATTGCAATCTCCTGTCAGAAAAAGATCAGAGGAATTGCTGTGTGTGCAGGTGTGGAAAATGCCTTCAGCACAACTCCCCATGTCATGACTGTGTCCTTCCACAAGTACGACACTGGATTTTTCCCAGGTAACTGACAGTAAACAAAGCTAAAGAATTTAGAGAAGCCGTGAAAATACTTGGTGAAAATTCATCAGAAACAGCTGGCTATTACAACAACAAATAGACGATCTTCAGAAATCCACGGGGCTGCACTCAGTAAGTGCCTACGGGCATGGACCTGTATATATAGGTCCATGCCTGCGGGTGTAGCGCAGAGTAGGCACGCTTTTGTTGGGGGTACAGAGAGCATGTGGGGAAGATGACGGATACCTGTAAACAAAAGGCAAAAAAAGCATCAGAAATGCCAATCAAGCACTCGCCGTTTGTGGGGAACATGCAGGTTGGATAGTAGGTTCCCCCAGCTGGTAGTCTAGTATAAATTACAATAGGTCTCTGCCTGAAGATCTAAAACTGTCGCAGATCGGCTCTTCTCCGCTGCCGCCTCCATTCAGGGGACTTCACTCTCGCAGAGTATGAAAACACTGTCAAATTATCTTCGCCAGTTATTTCTGGAAATCGTCTATTAAAAGAACAAAAAGAATCAGTAATACGTTTTTGAAATTGATATGATTGACTTCACTCAGTTGATAAAGAGGGATCTGTTCTCTGTTTCACCAGATTAAATTAAACCAGGAAAATATGTTTACCAATGAAAACAAGGAACTGTTATGCATAAAAGTTTTGACAGAATGCCTTCGTCATGTATAAATGGTCAAATAGAGAAAAAAGAGTCATCTCAAAAACATGACTTTTGCCATGTTGTGACCTGTGTGGATGACTGACTGTTAATTGTCAGTTATCTGTTTTATTTTGCTTGCATCAGGCTTTGATACTAGCATTGTAGAAGTGACAACATTTTTGGTGGAAAAATGTACTTTGAAATTGAAATCATTTTGTATTCCTTGACTGGACAGTGTTAGTCATCACAGAAGCTATGCGCTTTTTTCTTCTTCTTTTCTTTTAGTAACCTTTAATGACATATCTGTGACAGATTTCCTGCACAGTCAGTCCCTAACAATCCCAACTCTTTAGTTTCGTGATATTCAGAGGGCAAAAGTAATAACAGAGGTTTGTAGCATTTTCCATACCAGGGATTATCCCATCAGGGGAGGTAACTATTTCACCACCTGTTATAAGTATTCATTGCCTGGTGGACCAGAGTGGACGATGTATTAACTCCATCATTACAGACTCTTCAACAGGTGAAATTTGAAGAAAGTGGCCACTGTCTCATGCTGAATTGTGCAACTGTAAATGGTGGTGTTTTTTGTTGTTGTTTTTTCATTGATTATGGTATAGGATTGCACCTAATGTTTTGCAAGTTTAAACTTTTGTGTTACTGTAATTTTGCCACAATGTAAAATGAAAAAAATCACTCTCCCCATGATGAAATGGTTATGTTTTGTATTTCATTTTGTTGGCTTGCTTCATGATTTAAAAAAAAAAAAAAAATCACGTGAAGAAGAATTTGTATTGCTTCTCTCAGTATGTACAAGAACATCTTCATAGATATAGTATCAGATAAGATCACTGTTTTCATGAAAATCACATGTATGTACACCAGCATATATTTTATACAGTGGAACCCCTGATGAGAAACCACCCCTCTTTTAAAATGACTTTTTCAGAAAACCTCCCTTCTTATTTCCATGTAAATGAATTACTAACGGCTATCCCTCTTTTAAGACAACTTTTCAAAAACTTCCCTTGTTATTTCCATGTAAATGAATTGCTGACTAATGGCCATCTCTCTTTTGAGACAACTTTTTCAAAAAAACTTCCCTTCTTATTTCCATGTAAATGAATTGCTGACTAATGGCCGTCTCTCTTTTAAGACAACTTTTTCAAAAACTTCCTTCTTGTCAAGACAACTCTTAACAATCCCTTCTTATTTCCACATAAATGAACTACTGACCAGTGACTACCCCTCATCACAAGAAGCAACCCACCTCTTTTTTTCATAGCAACTTTTTCAGAAACCTTCTTGTCTTATTTCCATGTAAACAACCACTGACTGACCACCAACCCTCTTTTATTTTAAGATTGCTTTTGTTTGATTTATTGGGTGGTCTTAAAAAGGGGTTCCTCTGTAGTACTTGCTGTGTACCTTTTTGCAAGTGTGATGTGATGAAAGTGGTTACAGTGTTTGTGACCTGCAACTTTAGTCTTGTTTCTCTCTGCCAGGCAGTGGGAATGTCAATGATGTGGGGTCCAGGGGAGGCAAGTACTGCTGCGTCAACGTGCCACTGAAGGATGGCATTTCTGATGCCGAGTTTTTCTCCATCTTCAAGCGGTGAGATGTGGTGATTTTGTTTTTAATGCTTACAGTAGAAGTCAAGAACCACATTAATATTTTGTGACAAACTCACTTGAAATAAAATTATGCATAAGACTAAATGATTGAAAAATATGTGCTGGTCACATTCCTGGCATTTTGAGACATGGCTGCTCAAAAGAAGCAGTATTTATGGTTCTCTCTGCTTTATCTTATGGGCATTCTACTGTATTATGGCTTATGGGGCACCTAGTTATCTATAATAGGGTTGCGTTTACCGCAGGTAACTGGCATGTTCATTTTATTTCAAAATACTGGAAATTGTGTTAGCTCACTGAAAACAGAAACAAAATGAGAGTAATATTCAGTGAGTATTACCTTCCTACATATTGTCATTAAGGCACTCGTCTTTATGCAGTTATCAAGAGTCACAACAAAGGAAACAGTTACATTTGTGTTAGTCATGCCAGCTGCTTTGTACGCAACGTTGCAGAGAGGAAACTTTATGTATCATGAATCTGCTTTACAGAGTGATGACTAGTGTGCACGAGTCGTATGCCCCTAAGGTGATTGTGTGTCAGTGTGGTGCGGATGGGCTGGCTGGGGATCCGATGTCGTCGTTCAACCTCACATTGACAGCCTATCGCCACTGTCTCTACTTCCTGCTGCAGTGGAAGCTGCCATTGCTCCTGCTGGGGGGAGGTGGGTTGTTTGTTGTGAAGAGCTCTGCATGTGTTGCAATTCAAGACTGCTGCTTTCAGCATGACCCACATTCTGATGAATTCAGCGAGATCCCCCAAAACCTCCACTGCCCTGGCCCATCCCTCACATACACACAATACACACTGTTCAGTGGATATGTTTGTGCATCATTGTGTAAAGATGTTCAATATTTACACTAAAATTAGTATTTTGAAACTGATGAGTACTGATGTTCTGATGTATAGTAATCTATGTTTTTGTGAGACCCGTTTGAAAGAGAAAAACAATCATGGGTACTTGCAATGTAAAAATTACACAGAAAAGTGGCTGTATTGTTGGTGGGAAAATATCTGAAATTTGAGTAAATATTTTCATTCCTTTTTCAGGATAACATTACTCTGTCGTCACAAAAACTGTTCTTTTTGTTTTCAACCTTGCCTTAAACACCTTAGTGCCACAGATTTTCTGCTAAGTCACCAGAAGTCTGGTTTATTCTTATCCTTTCTTATGTTATTCAGAGAGTGAAGGACTTTGAAAACGCATCACTGGTTTTGTTGTTTTTCATACCAGGGGGCTATCACCATGCCAACACTGCTCGCTGCTGGGCGTCACTCACAGCTCTCATGGTTGGGCACAAGCTGCCTCAGGATGTACCTGACCACAAGGTAAACACAGCAGATGGCAGACACAGGCAGTTAACCCAGGATCAAGGGTTTGAGGGTTTAAATCTGGGTTCTGGCAGGAAACCTTTTCCAGTTGCCTTTTCTGTAGGATTTTGCTGGTGGGGTAACTGTGTAGATCTTTTTTAAAAATTAAAAAATGAACATGTGTGTAGAGTGCATGCATGTGTGTGTGTGTTTGTTTGTGTATGTGCTGATGACCCCATGGTTGTGTCTAAGAAGTTTCCTCTGTGCTGTCATGAAATGGTTCCAGTGTTATTCAAGTCATGGTTTCAAAGTAGATCACTGGTTTCTGCTGCCTTGCTCTTTGCCTCAGTTTCTGAGTTTCAGATGATTTATTGCATTTTAGGATTAAATCGGTAAATGACTCAAGGGCATCTGTGTGCATTATACATGTTTATTTTATGTGTGCAGTGTTTTCTAATTTGCTGGTATTTGTCTATCAGATGATTGTGACAGGTGGAGTGCTTGTGTTGAAATGTGTGCAGCATTTCACAGACTATGGCCCAGGCTATGAGCTGACAGTACAAGCAGGAAACAGGAAGAACCACAACAGTTTACATGACCTCACCAACATTTGCAGAATTATTAGAGGTCAGCTTCTTTCACTGAATTTATTTGGCACACTGCCCAATGAGAGTGGGGTTGGAGCTTTCTTTGAGAGATGGTAGAAGAATGCAAATTTCTACAGATAAACCACACTCAGTAACTGAAAGATGGGTTTATAAATGGAGATAGAACTAAAAGAAATAACAAAATTTAAAAGATATGTATATTTTTTGTTATAGGCTTAACATGGTTTATGATTTTTCTGTTGCAGAGAACCTAGAGAAGATGAAGGCTGGCAGCCATGAAGAAATCTAGCATTACTGTATATAACATTATGGTATATTCCAAACATCACTTCACTTTCTTGCCACCATTTACTTCATTTCATGTATCATATTTTTTTCTGTATATTTTTTAATATTTTTATTCTTCATTGTTTAAGTCTTGTCTGCCGTGCTGAATCTTCAGTGTGGATGTCGCCATCAAAGATTATGGATAGATCTGTCCCCTGGGGTTGGTGTGAGGAGTTACCTTCTCACTGCTGCATTCAGTTATTATTTATTTATTGTCAGTTATGCTGCTGTTCTGGAGGATTGTTATTTTAAAAGGATCCTTTTATCTGGGAGTCTAAATCTGGTATCAAAATGTAGGAATTAAAACATTTCTGGAAAATGCTGATTTATTTTCTTGTTTTTGTCTTTGTGAACTGTGTGCCTGCAACAGTGCATCTGTGTTTCACTTATGCCAACTGGTCCGTTGCTGATTTAGTTGTTGAAATTGATATTGTCATTTGAAACCCTAAACTCCAAGCACTGGTTTACGACATCCTTCCTTTAACCACTGCCATAGGTCCCTGAAAACTGTCAGCTAACGAGCAGTTTTTTGTTGGTGCTCAACCAGTAGTAAGTTTGTTACAAACAACTCAAATTATATCAGATGTTTACTTTATAACGGACCATGTTGCTTATGCCAGCTCAAATAAAATCAAAATCGTTTGAATCGAGACAGACCCTTTTATTTTACCTGGAGTGGATGCGTCTCATGTTTACATGCGTGCTAGGCGCTTGGTTGCTTCCACAGTCCGTATCAGTACCCAAACCTTTTGGAGGGCACTGACCACATCGGTGGACAGCTGCGCGGAGATAAAGAATGCCCCTTCAGCAGCATAACTGAATCTGGCAGGGTTTGGAGGAAGGTGCCGGAAAGCGATACTTGGAGTGTGTTAAAACCCATGTCAGTATTCAGGGGACACTCTAAATGGTGCTGACCCACCAACATTAGACAGGTTGTGTGATGCTGGTGCATTTTTTAAATATTTTTTCTTGTGTGTTTTCTGGCGTTTATTAAAAGCTTGTTTCATAAACTGATGAATAACGCAAATGTACACACTCATGCGCTCAGAAATCACAAATACTTTTTAAGTACAGATTTGTATTACTCAGACACTGAATTTGTTTTACCCAGTGCATGTCCTTTAAACATAAAAGGAGAGAGCAGCTCATAAGATTTTTTTAGCACTGTAGCTCTATTATTTGCATGATGAACAAATTGCATTCAACACTCAGCAATAACATACAATGCTCTTAGCACAGAAAAAAGGGTGGTTAGGTTGATTGTGGTTTAGTAGTTCATGCACCTTGGGGGGTTGTGTCCAAACTGAAAAATCTTCAGAGCAAGTCTATCCGATATGAAGTATGTTACGTTAATGCTATTGTGAAAATATTCCTAATATTGGTTTTAAATTTAACAAGAAATGGAAATAACATTGAGAGTTCAAGTAATCACGAGGATCTGTATTGCTTTTTCCTATTGGTGCTTTTATACTAATTCCAACTGCGCTTCAACTTTCAAAATGGCATGTATACAGAAGATGAAGAAATAAATAATGTGGTTAAAGAAAATGATAACATTAACAACCAAAGCAGACTTTTTAATATCTTAAAAATAAAAAAATAAAGTAAGTGCAACATTCACAAAAGTAAGCACCCCAAATATTCACCATTTTTGCATGTGTACTGAAATTGTCAGTGTTACCCAGCTCCGCCATGAAGCTGTCTGAGTTCTTTCTAGTTAACCCTACTGGTTTCCTTTAAGCTGTTTTCTTTCTAGCTAACCCTACTGGTTTCCTTCAAGCTGTCCGTGTTCTTTCTAGCTAACCCTGCTGGTTTCCTTCAAGCTGTCTGTGTTCTTTCTACTTAACCCTGCTGATTTCCTTCAAGCTGTGTTCTTTCTAGCTAACCCTGCTGGTTTCCTTCTAGCTGTCCGTGTTCTTTCTAGCTAACCCTGCTGGTTTCCTTCAAGCTGTCTGTGTTCTTTCTAGTTAACCCTGCTGGGTTCCTTCTAGCTATGTTTTTGTTTTGTTTTTGTTTTTTTGCTAACTCTGCTGGTTTCCTTCAAGCTGTCCGTGTTCTTTCTAGCTAACCCTGCTGGTTTCCTTCAAGCTGTCTGTGTTCGTTCTAGCTAACCCTGCTGGTTTCCATCTAGCTGTCTGTGTTCTTTTTCGCTAACCCTGCTGGTTTCCTTCGAGCTGTCCGCGTTCTGTCTAGGTCTTCATGAAGCTGTTTCATAAACAGTCCGTGTGTTCTTTCTAGCTAACCCTAGAGGTCTTCATGAAACTGTGTTCTTCCTTGCTACGCAGCTGAGTCAGAAGTCTTCAGTGCGCAGCTTCATCTCGGTGGCCCGCAGGGAGTAACCTTTGCTCTGATGGTCCCACAGGTCCCAGACCACGCCGTTCATGCTCGGGCCCACGTAGCTGGCGCTGCCGTACCACACACCTGCAACATAGCGTGTGATGTCATAGTTGCAACGGGCATTACGTCATAGTGACGTAGGTCTCAGATGACGCCGTTCATGCTCGGGCCCAGGTAGCTGGCGCTGCCGTACCACACGCCTGCAACATAGCGTGTGATGTCATAGTTGCAATGTTCATGACATCATAGCGACGTACGTCTCAGATGACGTCGTTCATGGTTGGGCCCACGTAGTTGACAAGCCAGTTAATTACTGACGGACTTTGAGACCAAGCTAGCTGGATAGCTTCAAGCTTTGGCTGTTTATTATCATATGTAAATTATGATCGTGAAATGGCAGTACTTTGACATCTGAACTGTGAAGTGAAAGGCGCACACGCCGGATCACCTGGGGTGAATTAAAGTTGAATAGATTAGATGTTTACTGAAGAAGAAGAATAAAAGGTCTTGAAAGTTGTGGTAAATTTTGGACTAAAAAGTTTGTAGGAACCATGAGCTGGCATTGCCGAACCATACTCCTTTAACAAAAGGCGTGACGTCATAGCAATATAGTATGCCGACACATTGACGTAACCACATATGACCCCGTTCACGCTTAGGCCCACAGTATCCCGCATTTGTAATGAAGGTATGACATCATAGTTGCAATAGGCTGACGTCATTGTGACAAAATCCCGTATACATGACGCCGTTCATGCAGCTAGTACTGCACGTGCAACTGCGGGTGTGACATAGCCAGATAGTGACAAAATGATTTAAATCCGACATAGCCAAAATCCGACATAGCCAGATAGCGACAAAACGATTTAAATCCGACATAGCCAGATAGCGACAAAACGATTTAAATCCGACATAGCCAGACAGCGACAAAACGATTTAAATCCGACATAGCCAGATGGCGACCAAACGATTTAAATCCGACATAGCCAGATAGTGATCAAACGATTTAAATCCGACATAGCCAGATAGTGACCAAACGATTTAAATCCCAGATGATGCCGTTCGTATTTGCGTTGCAGTACCACATGCAGCCCTGCAGTAGAATTGTGCGAGGTCATCATGACCGAGATGACGAGCGGTAGGCAACACACTTCCACAGTGGCGGAAACCACATGCGGACACTGTCCGCCCCCCATAAAGGGGTGTGGGGAAAGTTATTACATATTAACGTCCTAACAGCGGCACAGGGTCATCTCAGGACGAAGACAGAGAAACAGGCAGATAGAAAAAGACAGAAAGAGGAACAACAATATTATTAATGATAAAGATTTGTGTAGCGCATCAACGACAAAGAGCACGATGATCTTTACAAACTACATGTACACTCACACACGCACGCACGCGTAAAAAGCTAATAATGAACAAAAACGAAGAAAAACGTACAAATCAATACAAATTTATAATAAATCATTGCATGTTGTCACAATGCGTAATTATATATACCATCCACACACAGAAAATTCGCACGGCGTCACATTATACGCACACATTGTCATAACATCACTAAACACACGCACGCACGCTCGCTCGCACGCACACACACACACACACACACACACAAACTGTGTATGTGAGAGAGAGAGAGTGCAGGTTGGGGGTAAAGGAAGTGTCAGGGGAGGGAATGTGAAGGGCCTCAAGAAGGGCTGTACTGAATGGATGTGGATTTTTTTTTTTTTTTAGCTTACATCACGATGTGATGTACGTAGCTGTTTCTACGAACTTGTGTAAACACAAATTTGTCCCGCGACACAATAAAGCGTTCTGTACTCTCTAATCGACAGTTGGTTCGATGCATGAAACCTAGTGTGAGCACAATGTGTGGAGGAAGCGCGACAACGTAGAAGGGAAGAGGAGACATGATCAGATCATTATTACAGGCAGACTTGAACAGATGGGTCTTGAGAGCAGATTTAAAACAGCAGGAGCAGAACGAGAGTGACGTATTTCACAGGGGACTGACCGTTGAGGTTGACGCTGAAGCAGGAGTTGAACCACCAGCCTGAGGTGAAGGTCCGGGCGCAGTTGCTGCGCGCGTTCATGTCGTTGTCGACGTCGAAGGTGGAGAAGCGCATGCTCTGCAGACGCGAGGTGTAGGCGACGGAGTGGAAGGGGTCCCCGGCGTCCCCGGAGGCGGAGCCGGCCAGGATGCGGTAGCCGTCGCTCTCGTCCATCACACGCACGTAGCGGTACTCTCCTACCCGTGTCTGGTTCTCCCAGTCATGCAGCTCCACCTGCAGGAGGTCAGCCACCGTGTCACTCTGGGCTGCCTTCTTGTGTTTTCTATGCTGCACATGCTTGTACGCAGCGCACGTCCCCCCCCCCCCCCCCCCCGCCCCCCTCACACATACTCCCGGCTAACCACACTGTCTGAGATGATTGAGCACCAAGTTATTAATGTGTGTGTGTGTGTGTGTGTGTGTGTGTGTGTGTGTGTGTGTACAATAAAAACTGCGCTCGATATAGCTCTCTGTGTGTGTGTGTGTGTGTGTGTGTGTGTGTGTGTGTGTGTGTGTGTGTGTGTGTGTGTGTGTGTGTGTGTGTGTGTGTGTGTGTGTGTGTGTGAGTGCATACAATAAAAACTTCGCGCTCGACCTAGCTCTGTGTGTGTGTGTGTGTGTGTGTGTGTGTGTGTGTGTGTGTGTGTGTGTGTGTGTGTGTGTGTGTGTGTGTGTGTGTGTGTGTGTGTGTGTGTAAAAGAACACTTACCCCTAGTGAGCATCACTGTACCTACCCTAAGGTGAGTTTGACGAAGAGCATCAAGACACCCACTTTGATGCCGGGTGAGTATGAAGCTATCTATCCTAAGGTGAGCGTAGCCAGCTGAGCACGTACACCTATCCTGGGACGAGTGCTAGCACCCTGAGCATGCGACCACATATCGATGTACCCTGATGTAAGCGTTGTCGGTGAGCACGCAGGCACCTACCCTGAGGTGAGCGTTGCCGGTGAGCACGCAGGCACCTACCCTGAGGTGAGCACGCAGGCATCTACCCTGAGCTGAGCGTTGCCGGTGAGCACGCAGACGCATACCCTGAGGTGAACACACAGGTACCTACCCAGAGGTGAGAACGCAGGTACCTACCCTGAGGTGAGAACCCAGGCACCTACCCTGAGGTGAGAACGCAGGCACCTACCCTGAAGTGAACACGTAGGTATATGCCCTGAGGTGAGCAGGCAGGCACCTACTCTAAGGTGAGCAGGCAGGCACGCACCCTGAGGTGAGCACGCAGGCACCTACCCTGAGGTGAGTGTTGCCGGTGAACAGGCGGGCACCTACCCTGAGGTGAGTGTTGCCGGTGAACAGGCGGGCACCTACCCTGAGGTGAGTGTTGCCGGTGAACAGGCGGGCACCTACCCTGAGGTGAGTGTTGCCGGTGAACAGGCGGGCACCTACCCTGAGGTGAGTGTTGCCGGTGAACAGGCGGGCACCTACACTGAGGTGAGTGTTGCCGGTGAATAGGCAGGCACCTACCCTAAGGTGAGTGTTGCCGAACTTGGTGAGGCGGTGGATGCTGTCCAGACCCAGCCAGTAGTCGTGAAGCAGCGAGCCGAAGCCCTGCTTGTAGCTGCGCCAGCTGCGGAAGAAGTCCTCCGACCCGTCCACCCGCCGCTGGATCACCGTCCACCCGCCACCCGCCGTCTTCATGTCGCAGTAGGCCGCCAGCTTGGTGGTGTTGTCGGCGGGGTCCGGCTGCAGCATGTACACCCCGCTCTCTCGGGCCCCCGCGCGGTACAGTGAGGCGCAGTCCACGCCGATGGCTAAAAGGAGGAGAGAGACAGGGACATGGCTAGCGCTGTGTACAGCTGGCGTTGTTCTGTTCCAGTGTACGGTTCTTGCTAAACGAACAGAAACGATGGAGACTGCGGGATCACGTCGAAGGGGGATAATACGTACGTTCATCATAAAAGCTGTTGTCAATCTGAGGATGTACCTCTGGTGAAGTTTATGTACCTTGTATGCCAGGTGAGTTACCGTAGGCGACTCAGGACTTTGTTGTTGTGTTCGTGTTACGTATTTCGAGCGCTAATTAACTTCCTCTGTGTTTATTCTGCTGATTAATGTGTTTTAGCCGTATAATTATATGTCATGTGTCGAGCAGGCAGGCAGGCAGGCAGGCACGCAAGCACGCACGCACGCACGCAAGCACACGCAAGCACACACACACACACACACACACACACACACACACACACACACACACACACACACACACACACACACGCACGCACACACACACACACACACACACACACACACACACACACACACACACACACACGCACGCACGCACACACACACACACACACACACACACACACACACACACACACACACACACACACACACACACACCATGTGTCTGACTGTTGCTCAGCAGTGTGCCTGCATGCAGACCTACCTTTGGGTCGGGTGGGATCCACACGGTCGGGCTGCACGATGAGGCGTTGTCCAGTTGGGGTGGCGCCCTGCATGGCTGCGTGCAGTCGGTACACGTCCGCCCGCAGTGCGGCCACTTCCGCTGACACCTGAAGGACCACAGACACATTGCTGTCAGACTTGATGACGTGTGCACGCATTGCAGCCCCTTCCGCTGACACCTGAAGGGCCGCAGACACGTTGCTGTCAGACATGGTGACGTGTGCACGCAGTGCGGCCATTTCCGCTGACACGCGAGGGAACACATGCACGTTTTGTTATGTATTTGTTGTCAAACTTGATTCTCGCCGAGTCGAATTATGAAGTGGTGTGTGTGTTGGGGGGTGGGGTGGGGTGGTGGGGGTCCTAGGGGTAAGTAAGTAAGTAAATTGGTGTTTTACGCCCAGTCAACCAATGGG
>OY757544.1:4394054-4460840 GCA_963584105.1 Alviniconcha strummeri
AACGAACAAACATTTTATTCTATAGTGCACATGTACTGTCACAATCCATAATCTTCGGCACAGTACACATGCCACCACGATCAGCTGCAGTGCACATGTACCACCATGATTTTTGTAGTAAGCATGTACCTTCACAATGTATATGTAGCACACATGCATCCTTACAACTTCTGCAGTGCACATTCAGCAACACCATCTTCTGCACATGTACCAGTACACTTCCTGCCGTGCAAAGGCACCAGTACCAACCTTTATAGTCTGTGAAGACCATGTCAATGGCCTGAATTCGATAGGCCTTGGCCACCATCACAATCTTCTGACGAGCGTAGGTCAGTTCTGTTGCATCATTTGTTCTCACAGCACCTTGATGAAAGTACAGGTACAGTGGTAAACGTGAGGCTGGCAGCTATGCCAACGGCAGCATGGAATATAACAATACTAGACAATTTTTTTGACAAAACTGACACAGACGGGCAAAGTATCTATTGACTGACCAGCTAAAACCAGTCAACCAACCCACCCATCCACCCACCTTCCTATCCACCTTGACTCAGACCACCCACCCATTCACCAGTCACCCACCCACCCTACAACCAACCCAGCCACCCATCCACCCACCAGTAAGCCAACCCAGACACCAATCAACCACTCAACCAACCTACTAACTCTACCACCAGTCAATCAGGCCACCAACCCATCCACCCATCAGTCACCCAACTGACCTACCCATCAGTCAACCAAACCATTCACACCCACACCCATCAGTCAGCCAGCCCACCCACCCACCAGTCAGCTAACCCATCCACCCACCCATACATCAGTCAGCAAATGCACTCACCCATCCACCCATCAGTTGCCAAACCAATCCACTCACCCACCCATCAGTCAGCTAACCCACCCACTCATCCACCCATCAGTCAGCCAGCCCACTGACCCATCAGTCAGCCAACCCACCAACCCATCAGTCAGCCAACCCACCCATCAATCCACCTTCCTATTCACCTTGAGTCAGCCTACCCACCCACTCACCAGTCAACCAAACAGAACTGTAAGTACACCACTTTTGTGGATATTAAAAACCACTCTTTAAAAAAAGCGACAGCCATTCATTTAGAATCATATACAACAAAAGCACAGTAAATCTGCTCAAGAGAGGAAGATAATGCTACATAAAGGTGCTCATCATCGGTCAGCAAACCCACCGGCCCACCCATGGGACAACCCACACACTCACCCATCAGTCACCTAACCCAACCACCATTCAGCCAGCCCACCCACCTACCAGCCATCCAATCCACCCACAAGTCGGCCAACCCACCCATCCACCCACCAGTAGCCAGTCTAACCACCCATCAGTGAGCCAAACCATCCCACAGGCAGGAAACCGACCTGCCAACCAACTCACTCACCAGTCTCATCCATCAACTAACAAATAACAGGAAACAATGCTGGACTAAAGCAAATACCAATATCAGCACAGAAGTCATCAGAGCCAAACACCACACCATCCAGGTGGTAAACGCCCTCCATGGAGAAAGTCTGTGCTCGCCTCAGTACATCCTTCATGTTCATCAGTCCTTCTGCACTCTCCACGTAAGTGATCAGGTGGGGGCAGTACCCACGGGTCCGATCACCAAGTGCCGACCGCAAACGGTCTGTGAACTGGAAAAACACTTTGTGAGCACTTTTTTCCCTCTTCATACTCTGCTGGTAGTTGCTGGCATAAAGCTTTAGAGCAACTGCTAAAAAAAAAAAAAAAAAAAAAAAAAAAAGCCCCACAATATCATCACTGTTGGGATCTGTCAGTTTTCAAAGCAAAGTTGAATGAAAAAAATGCAACAACAAAATGCCTCAGTCTATGCAAAGTTTGACTTATTTGTTGTTGATGGCTAAGTCAAATAACGGATAATTCATAGGAAAAAAGATTTCCTTGGCATGTTTGACTTAAGAGTGTATTCAACTGTGTGTGCGCGTGCGCATGCATGTGTGCGTGTATTTTTACAGAACTGTAATCAGTCATCTTGATGTATCTTAATGCTTACCTTCATAACTGAAAATGTGGCATCATTTTGACTTTGTCAAAATTAATACTTATTTAAATTATTGTGGAACTGGAAGTATAATGTCATGGTACTGATCCAGACTTGAAACACCAGCTTATGAAGCACTCAAGAAAAACAATAAACAAACATGGAGTAAAGAAAAATCCACAGCACAAGCCTACCACAACAAGATCATCCACAGTGTCCGACTTGGGCAAGAGAATGGTTTGCGGGCGACACTGAGCTGCCATGATGACCTTGAGATCTTCCTCCAACAGCCCGCTACCAACAGAGTTGACCCGCACAGCAATGTCCACTCCGTCCACCTCCCCCAGTTCATCAAGCATCAAACGAATGTTTTCACGTGCTTCCACCTGTCAACAGTCAAAATTACAGCAAACGGCACAAGTTAATAACATACTACATTAATGTTGTCACACTGCTGTGACCAAACTATCACTGCACCAGAAATGATGTGACTGGGGTGAGGGGTGGGGCTGGTAGTAGCAGTGGTGGTGGTGGTGGTGATTTTCAGGGACAGGGTAACATACTCTGTACAGTGAGAATAATAATAATAAACTTTTGTTTGTACTATTCGATCTGGTGTACATGAAATCACTGTGCTTTCCAACATTTTCTAAGTTAATTGAGAAACAAATTGAAGGTAACATGTTCAAGAAAGTAATACATGTATGACAACTAACAATATACACAAGAAAAATAATGTACATGTACTGAATGAGAAGCAGCAATGTTAAAAAAATAAAAAATAAATCATTATATTACTACCTACCCATAATTCCCTCCCCCCAGTCCTCACCCCCAACACACACACACACACACACACACACACACACACACACACACACACACACACACACGAAAAATAATGGACTGAATGAGAAGCATTATAATACACAATAAAAAAAATTAAATATATACACAAGAAAAATAATGTACTGAATGAGAAGCATTATATTACTACCTACCCATAATTCCCTCCCTCCCAGTCCTCACCCCCACCCCCAACACACACACACACACACACACACACACACACACACACACACACACACACACACACACACACATTCACACACACACACACACACACACACACACACACACACACACACACACACACACACACACACCATCCAGCTCTTGCCAGAATGCCCACAATACCAGACCTGTGATCTAAAAAACAAATAAACAAAAAAACTTAGATCAAAAGATTCAAAGACAAAGGCTTTTTAGCCTTTTGCCTGCTAAATCATAGTTTGGTATTATGTGATGGTTAACACTGTTCTTGTTAAAGAGCTGTGTGTGTTGTTCTGATTTTTGTTTTCCTCAGTTACATTCGTGGAAAATATGCTGTTCCCAGCATTTATCTGAAAGGTTTGTAAAGGAGCTTAGTGTTCTTGCTTATATACTGCTGAATGGAAAGCTGTTCCAGTTGTTTGTAACCCTGTTAGTAGAAAATGTGCATACTGATTAATAAAACTTAAACTGTTTTCTCATGCGCATTACTGATGAGTGAGTGTGTGTGTGTGTGTGTGTGTGTGTGTGTGTGTGTGTGTGTGTGTGTGTGTGTGTGTGTGTGTGTGTGTGTGTGTGTGTGAGTGAGAGAGAGAGAGAGAGAGAGAGAGAGAGAGAGAGAGAGAGAGAGAGAGAGAGAGAGGAGAGAAAATTCTTTATTTACAAGGGTAATACTAATAGGTAAGCATGCATGCTTTTTTACATCCAGCCCTCACCCTTGAAACAAGGGACTACTCTAGATCTAATATACATACATTTTCTAAGCTATGACACACCAGTACACACATGGAATAAATGAAGCTGAGACAGAGAGAACTTGAACTCTAAAACTTTAATACTCAAGGATAGTAGCATTAGGTCCATTTGGACCTATCTAACAGCCAGACAGAAATAAGCATGACTATGCCATAAACAGAGAGAGAGGATGAATGAATAAACTTTATTTGAAGGTTTGTAAAGGAGCTTAATTAGTTTTCTTGCTTATATAATGCTGAATGGAAAGCTGTTCCAACTGTTTGTAAGCTTTGTTTGTAAGCTATGAGAGAGAGAGAGAGAGAGAGAGAGAGAGAGAGAGAGAGAGAGAGAGAGAGAGAGAGAGAGAGAGAGAGAGAGAACAGTAAAAACTAAAATCCAAGGACACGGTAGGAAATCCTTGGACCATTTTAAAAGTTATTTTGGGTCACAAATATCATCACAATCATTAAATGAGGTCCATATCTACCAATTACAGCTGAAATCCACAAAAAAGGTAATTTTTTTCATATATTTTTGTCTTTGATTGTTTCGAGTTGGTGTCATGGATTGCAAATGGCGAATGAAGCTGGCGAAGTGCTGCTAGGTAAGCGGCCTCATTAAACAAGCTACGGCAATTAAAAACCACTGAAAATGTATGAAAAAACCCTGCAATCTGAAAACGTTGAGTCATGAGTACAATTGTCTTGCCAAAATCGACACTAGGGAATCGTTAACGTTGTTACTGGGAAACTAGGTCAAACGTCAAAGGGCAACATGCACCGACTCGAACTGACAATCAAAGACAAAAATATATGAACAAAAATCACCTTTTGTTGCGGATTTTGGCTGTCATTGGTAGATATGGAGCTCATTTAATGATTGTGATGATATTTGTGACCCAAAATAACTTTTAAAACGGTCCAGGAATTTCTGACCGTCTCCTTGGATTTTACCAGATAACAATCCTTCAAGGACCAAAAGACCACACCAAGGACCAGAAGACCACAACAATCACAGGTTTACCTTCTTGCTGAGGGCCACTCCATCCTCACACTCGAGAACTGCGCAGTCCACACCAAGGTCCGGAATCTTTCGCAGTTTCTTCAGGTCATGACCCGGTACGTACATCAAAGTACGCCGTGGGACGTACCTACGTGCCGTTTCCACATTTACCACAGAACTGTACGACCGCTTGTCTGTCTTATTCGAAAGAAAATCGCAGGCAACGATTTTAGGACAGACACCACGCGTTAGCAGACGACACAATGTCCCCTCGATTTGTGTGCTCCCAATGCGTATACCTGTAATGACGAGTTTGCTGATTTGCTGCATTGTTGTCGAATATCACAGTTCTCTCAAAAAACTAAATTATAATTTCATGATGGCATGCAAATATCGTGAGAGAAGACAAAAAGCGACTGAAACAGACGGAGCTGTTCGTTTCACATACCCTTGTAGTGTTTTTAGCCACTTGAAATAGAGTGACCTTTTCTTGAAGGGAACTGGTTTCCAGTGCAAGGTAGATAAGCATTATGAGAGCAAAATCTTTAAGGATTACGGAGTATTGTCCCATAATTTATGTGCCCAACCGCTTGCCTGTGTTGTCTACAAAAATCACAGCTAGGTGTAAAAATTGAATCAAAGTTTGTTGTTGCTGTTGTTGTTGTTTTTATGCAGTTTCACTTCCGCGGTGAATAAAATGACTCTTCTCTGCATACTGTGTCAAATAGATTGTGTTTTTTAATTATCATCAGCTGAACCTACAGCCGGGCCTCTGAAAACCAGCCAGCTGTTTGTGGCAAGTGTAGGGTATGCTTGTATGTAATACTTTAGCTTGTGTACTGGCCTATCAGAGAGTAGGGAAAGAAAACAACCTTGCAATTTGATGAACAGTTTTTACAAAGGATCATTCTATATAACACATTTGACTTTTCTTCTTCTTCCTTTCTTTTTAGTACATAGATCAGACATTTCTGACTAGTCATTCATTCAGAGCTGCATACAGTTGGAGTACAATGAGTCAACAGTAGCCAGTGTGGAGTGCTTAGGGCTCATCTCCAGATGAGGCACTCAACGAGTGTTTGCATATTTGATCACATAATAATGATCACAACATTATTATGATGCGATAATAAATCGTAATTATCATGATAGTTATAATAACAATTAGTAATAATAATAACTATCACTGTTGTATCAAAATCCTCTTTTTCAGCTGAAAAAGAGCAAAGAGCGGCAGAAAGTCAGGATACCAGTGAGCAGGGTGACATTTTATGGGAAGTAACTGGTGCAACCTTAAATATTTAGTTTTTGTACTAGTTTTTCCCCTTTGAATCTTCTACACGCTGATGTCCCTTCTTTGTTCGCTCTTCTGAATTCGAGGAGCATCTGGTCCGGACTTGCTGTCCTCTGCTAAACCTCGCCTATGTGACTAATCTACATTCTATTCTTGTTTTACCTGATGCTGAATCAGAATCGGGAGGTGTCAGCCTGCGAATTTAAACCTTTTGCGGTTTATAAGACGTGAGGTTTTCAAAGCAGCAGGACATAACCGGCCATAGGAGGTGGACGAACTTCCGGTGTTGACGTCTTGGATAAAAAGGGGTGTTGTTGCTGTTTGTATGACCAGTCTATTCCGTCACGTAGGGTCAGTGTTTAAAAAGTGGTTTCATTTTACACGGCTTGCATGATCGCTTGAACAAACTAACCAGCATGATTCATCTGTGTATTTGAAAGCCGTTTCTAATTTGCACGTCAAGGAAATCGCATCGTCAAGAGCTAACAGTGAATGCACAGTGAACGTTTGCATGTCTTTAAACTGCACGGTGTCCAATCTGTGAACAGCGAGAATGTTGTTGAGCAACACAGAACTGACTAACAAATAACATGACACGACTGACTCAGAAGCTTCACCTTTTGTAATGCAAAATTGCACACTTGTGCACAACAGTGAAATAGGCAAAGCGTTCACCACTGCCTCCACTCTGTTTTATTGCCATGAGTATTGATAATTTGCTTGGAAGAATCATCCACTGACTTCAGAGATCAGGAGTTGTGTGAAAGAAGAGTTGGACATCCTGGGTTCCTTGTCCCTAATAGTCCACACAGTCTCTGTGTATGTAAAGCCACACTGAATGAACCCACTGACCCAGACTAGTAAGTTGCTTTGTAAAATAAAAGTGAAATAACAAAGCTTCTGTAAGTGTAAATGTGTGTCATGTTAAAAAAAGTCTGACATTAGGTTCCTCTAATCAGCCAAAATTTCTGCTCAGTTTCAATACTCCACACTTTTGGTTTGTACTCCAGAATGAAACTGAAGTGGACATTATTTACAGAAAAAAATTCATTTGATGGATTCAACAAGAGCATTAACTGTTGACAATTTCTGTGTTTGAGTGAAGCAAACGGTCTGGGTGTCAAGCTCAGTGTGATGTGAAAAAAGTGGGAAATAAAGTGATACATATTTTAAGTACTGCGGAGGGCAACACCATCCTGCAGTCAGGATCATGGCGGAGGCGGCAGATGGTGCAGCTACACAGTTGGGGGCCTCAGGTAATCAATCCGCATTTGCATCTTGGGACACAGGCACAGGAGAAAAACTGTTCTTTAATCTCGGACTATAGAGCAGTTTTGTTTTTGTTGTTGACTAATTATACTTTGACTGTAAATGGTGAAATGCTGGCTCTTGTTTTTGTGATACCCTCTATTAATAAAAGTGGATACATTTAGAGAATTAGGATCTAGTGGATAAACCTTTATGTTAATTTACAACTTTTGTAAATTTTGTTCAGATGCCAGTTAAGCATGTGACCATGACCATGCAGCATGTTGCATGCTATCTCAAAGTGTACTGTACATGTATAGCGATAAATATTGATTTAAAAAAAAGTGATGTGGAGAGTGAGAGACAGCAGTGTCAGACTCACACACACACACACACACACACACACACACACACACACACACACACACACACACACACACACACACACACAGAATGATAGTAAAAATATAGGGGGGGAAGAGGAAGTAAAAAGGAAGAAACAGATCGAGAGAGGGAAAGAAAGACAGCACGAACTATTATTAGTATTACTGCACTGAAAAGAAGAAAAGTAAAAATAAGAAACTTTCATTAGTTTCAGTGAGCACTTGTTTAGTTATTTACAAATGTTGTGTTAGTGTCATCAGCACATTTTTTTTTTTTTTAATGCAAGTCATACCAGCTCCATTGGTAAATGTTATGGTGATTTTATTGCATACAGCAGGGAGTGTAAGTAACTTGGTGTTTTACGCCCAGTCAACCATTAGGGTTCTATAGGGTGAGGGCAGGGAGTGTAGACCTGTACAAAATTGATCTTAACTGTTATAGGTATTGCTATGATGGATGAGGCGGTGTTGCTGACAGTGTCAGGCTTGAAAGCACTGCCTTGTGGCCAGTGTGGTGTGAGGAATGTGGCCACAGCAAAAGCAGCAACACCCTCAGTGTTGTGGTATCTTGACAGAGTCTTCACTCTCACCCCTGTCACCTCTGACATTTCACCCACATGAAGTAGGGGTGGGGGGGGTGGGGGGGGGAGAGGAGTCAGGGAGGATAATTTGTGTCAGTGAGGGGCATGGCCTGTCCATCATTATCATTGGTGTGTGTCAGTGTGCAGCTGTGTAATGATATTTATTATATATATATTATATATAAATATAACACATAGATCTGAAAATCTTTAAATAATGATTAATAGTGAGTAATACAGAAATGAGTGTTGGATTTTAGTTTCAATTTATGAAAGTTATACAGTTTGCATGTTTGGAAGGTAAGCTAAGTTGTTTAAATGTTGTTATTGTTTTAATACTCATTAATGGTAACAGCATCAGCAGTGTGCAGACACCAGAGACTCTTTTTCTCTATCCCTCTCTCTCTTTCTCTGTGTTTCCTAGACACTAAGACATCAAGTCATAATGACCTAAGTAGGAGCTAAGGCTGTGAATGCACAAGGCTGATTAATGAGCTGTACATGAAGTGTGAAAGGAAGTAAGAACAGCCATGTACTGCACCTCCCTGCATGCATGCACTAAGTGAATGATGAATGTGGCCTTTGTCACTGTGTCCAGCAACGCCCGGAGCTGTAAGTTATGAGTAGCCAGTGACATACTGACAATGAGTGTTGTGTGGTGTGTTGACCCCCATGTAATACTGTAATAATGTGTTGCCAGCAGCTGTGCTACTGCTACTGCTAGTGCTGCTATGCTAAGTGTTGGTGGGTTCAGACTTTGCTGACTGACACTGACACAGCTGTTTCCAGTGCAGAGCAACCACTCTTACTGAGACATGTCAGACTGTGTCTTTTAGTCAAAGTGTGTATGACACACACTGCTTCCACTGTTTTGGCTTGGCACATCTAATTTTAACCTGTTTTGGGTGCTACACATTTTGTTTATTCATTTCTAAAATATTTGTTACTGCTCAGTTTTCCCAAGTTTTTGTTCAAAAAGATTGAGCATGTTGCTTCAGCATGCTTTTGAATATTATTTATGTCTGTTAAATATTATGTGCCTAACCTTTTGTTATTATAAAGCAGTTATAATGTCTCCGGCATATATGCTGAATGCTTAACTCTTTTCTGCAGCTAGTCTTGGTATCTAGACTGTTGCTGTGTTAGAGCTTTAAATATTGACTGACTTTCAGGTTTCTCAAAGACTGTAGCTGAGTGTAAGCCTAAAACTAGTAAGAGAAGCTGAGTGTAAGCCTAAAACTAGTAAGAGATCTTTCAAGAGTATTTGCATGATGATATTTGACCAGTACCCTCCTTTGAGCTTCATCAAGTTCATGCTTTCATACTACTAGCTTGGCATGATACATTTTGAGGCAGATAACTGGCAGTGTTTGGACTTAGTGCACACGCACACACCATCACCACCTCCACCACCACCACCACCACCACCACCAACAACAACAACAACAACAAAAACTAAACAAAAAACCTTGATAGCCAATGCTGGTTAATTTTTATTTGCAGGGAAGTGATATGATTGATGATGAATCACTATTGGACTGTTTACTCATTTGATACATTTTTGAGTACCAGTTTCGATGCACTTGGCCCAGTTTGAAGGTTCCTCTTACATAGAGTTTGAAAAAGAGGTTGTAAGTTTTGTACTTTGTAGTAGTACTAGTAGTGTTAGTGTAAGTGGTTAATTTCCACCGTTCTAGTGTGAAGTGTTGTAGTAACTTTTGACAAGTGTGAATGACAGTGCAGTGTATCAAGCATAACTTGCCTTGGGCCCATATTCTGGGCATTATTTCAGCACTCTGATTAAGAGCGACCTTAATGAACCCCAGGTATCCTTGATAATCAGGTTCTGAGTGATTGCCTCCTGGCTCCCTAGTGTATTGATTTTGTTGTCACTTTGAGGCAGCAGGCTGGCATCTGGCGCCAGACCCAACCAGCCATGGTGTAAAGGCCCATGTAACTTACTTCTCTCTGCTGGGCTACAGGCATGGGCAGAGTGGAGAGGATGCTTTGTAAATGACTTTTTACCACACTGTCATCCAGGGTTTGTGTGTAAGTGGTGTCTGTGCAGTTCAGTCTCTGTGGTGAAGGTTGATTATTTTTGTCTGACCGGTTTGTGAGGGTTTGTGCCAGCTTCCATTCAAGTTTTTAAAAGCTACAAATTTAGTGTAGTTTGACTTGATTGAATTACACTGTGCAGACTTGTGTACTTTATTTACAGAATGTGCTGTACTCATTAAGCAAAATATTGTTCTGGATTGCCTTTTGTTTGAGTGCTAGAAGTAGAGAGAGAGAGAGAGAATGAATAAATAAACTTTATTTTATGAGCATAGTGAAGAAGACTCAAGGTCTTTTTGCATCCAGCCCTTGCCCATGAGGGAAACTACTATTAACTAAGGCTACAGTGAGCTACAGTATGTTGAGTACATGTACATTTATACAAACCATGTTGAAATGGACACCAGTAAACCAAGAAACAAGTCGTTAATCAGAATATTATATAAAACTTATAAGCAAACCATCAAGCATACTATGAGCACTGCAGAAAATGTATGAACAGATAGTGTTGTAAACAAATAATACTAGACATTCACTCTTGTAGTGTTGTAAACAAATAGTACTAGTCATTCACTCTTGTCACCTGCCCTAAGGAGTCATCACTTGTTTCATTCTAAGACATATGGGTCAAGTTGATCTCACTTAAGTGATCACTGTTACTTTTGTGTTAGTGTTGCAGACTACACTGTCACTACTTTACTTCACCTCTTAAGCTTCTGTGTTGTGTTTCTACCAGCTGCAGGAACGTGCTACTGATCACAGTCTCCCAGTTTGTCCAGGTCTAAATGTTGTCACATCCTGTGACCAAGCTTGTGACCTTGCAGCAATGACCTTGTGTTCAACAGGAGGTAGAGGGGTGGGAGGGACACCCCCAAGGTTAGCTGAGATGGCGGGCGTGGACCGTGACCTGTTCACCAGCACCGATGAACCGGAACTGGAGTTTGACGATGATGGCACAGAGCTGTCCTCGGCAAAGGAAGGTAGGGTATACGCCAAGTGCGCTAGCTGTGTGTTGGACTTAGTGCTGCCGGTGCCAGGCCTCCCATTGTTTTGTGACTGTTTTCAGAGGGACGTTCACATGAAAGTTCATTGCCATCGAGTTGGAGTTCTGAATCCTTATTTTACAGTGAGTGTGCTACAATATGAAAAAGAAAGAGAGAGGGGAGGAAAAAGAGGAAGAAGAAGAAGAAGAAGAAAATACAGAAGGCAGATCAGGAATGAGATTTGAGAAGGAGTACTTATTTCATTACTACACCCTGGCTGTGCCCTGACTGAAGCTAGCTGGCACCATACAAGTACAGTATTTCTCTCTTGAGAGTACACTACCACATTTTATGGTTGTTGGGTCAGTTTTGGGAGTGAGCTATTGTTTTATAATGTAGCATCTTTTTTTTGTGGGTACAAATGCTCTTGGGAAATCAGCGTGGCTCAGCCACTTTCTCTGACATTTTGGATGCCCTAGTTTGATTACTCCCAGTGACACTGGCCTGTGTGACCTATGTACAGTTATTGCCATGTCAGATGCCCCAGAGGTTTGGTGTGGACTTGGTTCACAGGCTTTTCATTGCTTTTTCCGTACTTGGTCATCATGAAATGGTGCAGCAGTGTGGGAAGAGACCCCAAGCTCCTGTAGTCGTTAACCTGACATTCGTACATTGACTGTGAATCATCCGTTCTCCTGTCATTTTGGAGAATGCTGTGTCTTTAACTCGACATTCTTACATTGACTGTAAACCATCTGTTCTCCTGTCATTTTGGAGAATGCAGTGTCTTTAACTCGACATTCTTACATTGACTGTAAACCATCTGTTCTCTGGTCATTTTAGAGAAAAATGTCATTATAAATATAATGTTGGGTGATAGATTCGATTCCTGATGGGTTGTGCACAGTGTGAAAACGCTGCACATTGCAATTTGCCAGTTCTGTTCAGCTGACTTGCCTTGAAACATGAAAATTACCTCATCCCTGGGGAATTTTGTCTATACAAACACTCCTATTGTTTGAATTTCTCAGTGAATTTCTCATGCTGTTACACCATGCACAGAAAGTGTGCACATGTATATATATATATATATACATGTAATATGTATACATACATGTATACAAGGAGTATTTGAATCTTTTTATTTATACAGAAGTTCTTAATGTTGTTCTTCTGACATGATCTAGCCCTCTCAAAACATGTTTTATCTGTTGGTGTTAGGTAGATGAGAGCAACTTGAAAACTGAAAATTTGTTTGAACTTTAATATGCTCGACTGATTTTATATTAGATTTAGAAACCATTTGCACTGTTACTGACAGTTAGCAGTGGAGATTAGTTACTGTAAACAGCAACAAGTGACAGGTCAAATTAGCTTTCCTGTCACACACTCCAACTTCTTTGGTGTTTGGCCCCAGGCAATGTGAGCCCCTGTCACTAGTGTCAGTGTGATGGGTGTGAAGACATTGGCTGCACTGAACACAGAACTTGTTTTTCTCAATTTGGGATGGAGTCAGAGGGCCATTATGAAGTGCACTCCTTCAGGTGTTTTTGTTTTGATTTATTCTGTCTGCCTGTTGAACAAAACATGTTTTGAGAAGGCTTCCTCTGGATGTTCTATGAATTTTTATTCAGTTACACAGATGCATCTCTCAATTACTCTTGTGTTGGTATTATGATTAGCTGTTGACTTCCATTGATTTTGTGGGTAATGGTGGAGATTGGTTAAGATGTTCAGCACTGAGAATTAATTGTCTTTGGTTACCTGGTAATAACACACTATTTATTACCTGTACATTATAGTTGAGTTGTGGGACAACTCGGCAGATGATGTAGACAGCGAGGACAGTACAGGTAACTATACCCAGGTGTTTTGCCTGCTGCCTTATTTTGTCATCTCCGTCCCTCGCCTGCTGGACGCTGCAGCAGCTGCTTGGCTCGTCTTTTGTCTTGCCGTCATGCTAGACTGATTGCTGGCAGCAGCATCAAATGGATGGACCACTCAAGCATGAAACCAGGGGTCCAGTCACTTACTGATTAACAACTGCTAAAGAACTATAGAAATTAGAAACAAAAGAAGCCTTTGAATATATGCTGACAGAGAGGGCTGAGGGATTCAGAGCTGTAACATTAACATCTGGCTTGAAGTGGACTTTGGACAGTGCAGTTTTTGTTATGGTGAAATGGGAATACACATTTTTAATTTTCTTTTATTGAAATCTGGGGTTTGAAAGGTGCTGCAAAATGTATTTTGGTATTGGCCTTTAGGTACTATGCTGACAGGGGTACATTTTGGTATTGGCCTTTAGGTACTGTGCTGACAGGGGTACATTTTGGTATTGCCCTATAGGTACTAAGCTGACAGGGGTACATTTTGGTATTGGCCTTTAGGTACTATGCTGACAGGGGTACATTTTGGTATTGGCCTTTAGGTACTATGCTGACAGGGGTACATTTTGGTATTGGCCTTTAGGTACTGTGCTGACAGGGGTACATTTTGGTATTGGCCTATAGGTACTAAGCTGACAGGGGTACATTTTGGCATTGGCCTTTAGGTACTATGCTGACAATGGTAAATTTTGGCATTGATGTAGATTTAACTCAACCAAACCAATAATATAGATCTATAAACATCATTGCATGTAGCTGCACTAATAATATAACATGGATTATAAAGGTAGCTTTGACTGATACAGAAACCTTTTTTACATGTAGTGACAGAGGAACATGGGTAGTTTGAAACTGACATTTTTTGCAGTTGAACTATTTTGGAGTTCCCGTTGGAGTGATCGCATTGGCTAAAGCAGAGGCAGCATAAAATTAAGATGGCAGTCACTGATGCAATATTTCTGCTGTCTTTGGGTTAGTAATAACTTATACACAGGTGTGGAAACGGTAACATCTGGCTGAAGATGTGCTTGAGCATAGATTAATGGAATATGCTTAGAGAGAGAGAGAGAACTTGAACTCAAACTCAAAAACTTTATTTTACAAGGGTTGTAGTTTAGGTTCAGTCAAAAACCTGTCTAACAACTAGTCCTTGGGAAGCTACTGATGAGTAGATATCAAATTACAGGCATTATTTATATGTATACATACAGGCATGAATGAGTGAGTGAAACATTATACAGAGAGAGGGAGAGGGAGGGAAACTGTTGTTGGGTTTTATTATTAATATGCTTTACTATCTCAGTAAACTAATTTTCTCAGCAAAGCTGGAAAGACTGCACCACCAACAACACAATACAGTGACAGTACAACTTTATTGCCAAGTATCAGTACAATTGCACCAGGACCGTTTTGTTCAGATTGTTTCACTGATCCTCACCAGCTCACTATTGTCCCTTCATTGCCTGGTCATTTTGTTTTGACAGACAGGGCTCCTACAGATAGTATGTAACACTTCTTCAGCTGATGTCAGTTAAGTGGAATGACCACCACTTCGGATAACTACCAAATACTTTTATTTCATCCAGTGGTAAACTGGCTGTGACTAGTGTGTGGCTGACAGTGGTGATACTCGTTAGCTCAATACACTAGCTGTGGGACAGTCACCAGCTCTGTGCACTAGCTGTGAGACAGTCACCAGCCGAATACAATAGCTGTGAGACAGTTACTAGCTCAGTACACTAGCTGTGGGACAGTCACCAGCCGAATACAATAGCTGTGAGACAGTTACTAGCTCAGTACACTAGCTGCGAGATAGTCACTAGCTCAGTACACTAGCTGCGAGATAGTCACTAGCTCAGTACACTAGCTGTGGGACAGTCACCAGCCGAATACAATAGCTGTGAGACAGTTACTAGCTCAGTACACTAGCTGCGAGATAGTCACTAGCTCAGTACACTAGCTGTGAGCCTGACAGTGGTGACAGTCACTAGCTCAGTACACTAGCTGTGATACAGTCACTAGCTCAGTACACTAGCTGTGGGACAGTCACTAACTCAATACACTAGCTGTGAGGCTGGCAGCAGTGACAGTCACTAGCTCAGTACACTAGCTGCGAGATAGTCACTAGCTCAGTACACTAGCTGTGAGCCTGACAGTGGTGTCAGTCACTAGCTCAGTACACTAGCTGTGATACAGTCACTAGCTCAGTACACTAGCTGTGGGACAGTCACTAACTCAATACACTAGCTGTGAGGCTGGCAGCAGTGACAGTCACTAGCTCAGTACACTAGCTGCGAGATAGTCACTAGCTCAGTACACTAGCTGTGAGCCTGACAGTGGTGACAGTCACTAGCTCAGTACACTAGCTGTGATACAGTCACTAGCTCAGTACACTAGCTGTGGGACAGTCACTAACTCAATACACTAGCTGTGAGGCTGGCAGCAGTGACAGTCACTAGCTCAATACACTAGCTGTGAGGCTGGCAGCAGTGACAGTCACTAGCTCAGTACACTAGCTGCCTTGCCTAAAGAAGGCTGGGGTTGACCTTCCAGCCGGAAAGGGTCAGTGGGTCAGAGCACAGAAGTGGGGTCATAGCAGCAGTCCAGCAGCATCAGTGGGCAAGGGCAGGGTGTAGAGCACTTGAAGTACATCACGTACACAACATGTACAGTTGTTAACATCACACTGAAACTGAAAGGACCAGTCAGGTGCCTTGAGTAATTGCTTGTCCTCAGCAGTTTCTGACCCCTACAGTGAGGGAGCTGAGCCCTTGAAGCCACAAGGCCTGTTTGGTTAGCTGGTGTTTTGTGTTGTAAGTGTTTGTGTTAGCTCACAGCTACACTCATAATTATGCTCCACTGTAGAGATGCAGGTTGTGGGGGAGTGTTCGTGGGGCCCAGTGATGCACATTTAAACTTAAAGGCTGGGGTTTGCTGTCTGGGTGCTCTAGTACTGTCACAGTAACACAACCTCTCTTGCAGCACTGGCCCATCCTCTTCTTATAGTGATGCATCTTTTTGGTGAATGGTATACTTAACACTCTCTTAATCATGGTGGGAATTAACACAGGCTAGGTGTACTGGGAAAGAAGAAGAAACTGTGGTATTTAACAAGACAGTTTGCATGTCTGTTGTTAGTGGTGTGGAACTTGCAAGAATGGTTTTATTTTTTGGTCAGTATTTGGCTGTTGTTTGTGTCAGATTTTGCGCTGTCAACTGCATGGGATTGTTCATGACTTTCAGGATGAAAAGAACATGTTTTGGGGGGTTTATTTTGATGGTTTTCAGAGTGCGTATTCAGTGTGAAAATATTTCTGCACTGCTGGGTACATCTTATCTGAACATTATGAGCAGGGAGGAATGAAATAAATAGTGGTGACAGCTAACCCCTAACCCCATCCCCAACACACACGCTATAAAACATTTATAAAAAAAAAAAAAAAAATTAAAAAGTAGAGGGAGAGAGAATAACACAATAGAAAAAAGGCAAAATAATTCTCATTCATAGCTGAATGCAACCAGTTCTACTTAACCTATAGGCATACTAATGGTTGAATGAGAGAGAGAGAGAGAGAGAAGGAGGGGGCGGGGTAACATGATTGCATGACACTGGTTACACTGGTGACTGATGCTGCTATTGCACAGTATTAGTGAGCACTGCCGTAAGTGGACTCATAATGCCCCAGACAGTCACTCTTTTGTCCCATATAATTTACGCTAAAGCTATAAAATTCCCACCTCCAAGAAGCTGATACTGACAAGAAGTTTAGCATAATTCAAGATTTCTTGTCACTGATGATTAACACTGATGAAGGAAGAACAGTGTTTCCTCCGTGAGTTTATGGTTTGTTTGGATGGTTTTTTGTTTCGAAGATGGCAGTCATACATTCAGAAAGGAGAGGGAGGGAATGTGAAGTAATAAAACTGAAGCTGATTCTATATTATTTAAAAACAAAAAACAAAACTTATTATTAATTTTATTCTTATTTGTATTACATATAGATATAGATGTTATTATATAGATATATATGGGTCCAAGCCAGCCATCCTGTGAAACAGAGCATGTGCCAGTATAACTTGCATTTCAGCCGCGTGCTGCACAGCACAGTGCAGAACTTTAAAGTAAAAGTCCAAGGTGTTTAAGTATGCAAAATGACCATCGAAATGATTGACAAATGAGTCACTAGTTTCAGATTTAATGAAATAAAAAATAAATGTTTAATTGGGTTTTTAATCAATTTTATTTTCTGTAGGCTTTCCTGGAAGTGACGTCAGTCTGGGGAGTCAGTGCGGTTGCCATGTTAGATTCTTCAGTAAACTGTGTATGCGTGTGGTCGACAAAAAAGTTAACTATGCCAGCCTACTGTGTAGTGTTTTGCCGCGAACTGTAACAATTCGCAGACGACCCCAGGTATAACAATGCACGAGCTCCCGCGCAATCAACCTGCAGTGAGGCAAAAGTGGATTAAGTTTATACAATTCGAATGAGCTGACTTTCTTGCTGCGCCGCATCACGCCCATTTGTGTAGCACGCACTTCAGTGAGTGCGATTTCACAAACCCCATGGAATACCACATGTCGAAGCTGACACAGTGTTCCAGTACTCTTTCAAAATCCTGCCTGACAGGCTCAAACTGATACGGCTGTAACCTTGTGGGTCTTTCGGGCGAAGTATCAGTTTCGTTTTCAGAGCTCGAGTTGGCCATTTTGCAGTGACTCCCCAGAGTGACGTAGTAGGCATATGGTCATGTGATTTGGGCGTCATGGCAATGCTTTCGGTACGACAGAAAATGCCCTTTTTTCGTGCATTTATAACCCTCAGATCACAGTTTCACCTACATCATCATTCTCAGCGAGCTTTAACGGAAATCGTGTCAAAAATCACCCCTAACCTTGGACTTGTCCTTTATTGAACCAGTTTGACTCTGTGGTACACGCAACACACTGCAGAACATTAATAAACCAGTTTAACTCTGTGGTATACACAACACACTGCAGAACATTAATAAACCAGTTTAACTCAGTGGTATACACAACACACTGCAGAACATTAATAAACCAGTTTAACTCTGTGGTATACACAACACACTGCAGAACGTTAATAAACCAGTTTAACTCTGTGGTATACACAACACACTGCAGAGCATTAATAAACCAGTTTGAATCTTTGGTACAGTTTACATGATTACACTGGTCATTGCCCTACTATTCCCAGTCTGTTAAACTGGTTGCATTCCTACAATTCTCTGTCTGTTTTGATGAACAGACTAAAACTGTATCTTCCATTTAGGACCTCTGCCCTTTCTGTGACAGTAGGCGGGATAGAGAGATTATTGTTTGGCAAAATGTTTATCTAGATGTTGTGGAAGAATTGGATCAGCTTGACTACAGGTTCTTTGATGTATGTTGTGGTAGTGAATTGGATCAGCTTGACTACAGGTTCTTTGATGTATATTGTGGTAGTGAATTGGATCAGCTTGACTACAGGTTCTTTGATGTATATTGTGGTAGTGAAAAAAGTGGATGGTACCTCCAGCTGTATTTTGTTTCTGTAATAAGTCAGTTTGTAGAGTATGTATTGTGGTAGTAGTACCATGTTAAATCAGCATCTTGCAATGGCGAGCAAAACAGAACAGTAGTTTATTGTGTCACTGTAGTTTTTGCACTATATTCCGGGGGGGGGGGGGGGGGGGGGGATACTATTATCTAGGCTTGCATACTGCATTAAATTTGGTGTGAGTACTGTGGAGAATGTATACTACATGTATATAGTTTTTGTTCTGACTTGCAGACTGTAATTGCTTATTGGTTTTAGTTGTATGCAGAATGTATTTTATATATATTACAGTTTTATGTACTGTCTTGTCTTGCTGACTACATGATTGCATTGAGTCTGAGTTGTGTGGAAAATGCATGTGACTTGCAGATTGCCTTGCATTGGATGTGACCTGTGTGGAGAATGTGTGTGTGTGTGTGCAGTGTTGTCCTGCTGAATGCCATACTGTCTGAGTAATGCCTGACTGTACTGCATTGTTTGTGGCTGACTTTGGAATGGTTAAGTGCATCCCACCACCAGCATGAGTTGCACATGTTTTACATCCTTTACATGCTGCCATTGTGATCTTTAATTGAAAGTTTCATCATTGTTAACAGTTACTTAGAGTGCCGTCAGTTCTCAGGCCAACCGAATGTACCCAATATGACACCCAGGTATCATGTTCGGCACTTCCTAAACTTAGGTTGGAAAGTCATGGGTTCATGAGAGTCCTGTGGGATTTTTCAGCTCTCACCCTGGCTCCTGCCCAAAGCTGGGACTGCTATGGGCCCAGTGGGAAGGCTGGAATTGTTCTTCCATTTCATAGATGTGTGGCTGAAGGCCATTTGCTCCTATTGATTGACCAGCACTGCAGGTGCTGCAGTTCGCTGGCCGGGTTAGCACTGGGTGGATCATGGTGGCAGGAATTTGAGCATGGCCTGCAGTCCTGTCAGGTCCCAAGTTGCCTCAGCTTCTGTGGCCCTCCCTGCCCCTGCTGTGGTGGTGGTGGTGACCATGGACTGGGCGCTCCTGCCGCTTCCTTGCCTGAGGCAGTTCCGGACACAGCATCAACATCAGGGAGTCCACAAAGGGAGAGATTGATCGGATGCTCATTAATCACGAGTCTAGCTCCAGGACTGGGCTTAAATCGCCATCAGTAGGGAGGCATGTGTCCTGAATACTGGTGAATGAGAACAGGTGTCACTGAACTCTACCAGGTGACCAGACAGCGATTTAGTGTCACACTATAGAAGAAGAAAAGAGAGGGGAAAAAAAGTGTTTTCATTTATTTTTTATTTATGTATACCCAATGCTTTCTAGTCTTCATTATATCTAATCTTCATGATATCTAGTCTTCATTATAGCTGAAATAGGAATGCATTCCCAGATTTGATTATCACACTGTTGAATGAAGTTGGTGTCACCATCTGAATGCCTCCTATGGATGGTGTTATTCTGTATTTTGGATTACTGTTTGTGTTTTGGATGTTACTGTTTACACACTGAATGACATTGTTAACACATGGCTGGTTGATGTTGTTAACACATTGATTGATGTTGAATGCTATTACTGCACAAAGCATGATATGAATGTGTATGCTGCTATACCAAACTAAGTGCTTGACATTCTTCATTGTTTATACAGCGGAATTGGATGAACAGTTAGACCAAGGTAACACACAGAACATGGTTTCTTGATCTTTTTTCTCTTTCACCAATGCCTGTTTTACTATTTCTAATTCATGGGGTCGATTGATGTCTAGACTTTGGTGTATAGTGGTAACCCCAGACTTTGGTGTGTAGTGGTAACCCCAGACTTTGGTGTGTAGTGGTAACCCCAGACTTTGGTGTATAGTGGTAACCCCAGACTTTGGTGTGTAGTGGTAACCCCAGACTTTGGTGTATAGTGGTAACCCCAGACTTTGGTGTATAGCGGTAACCCCAGACATTGGTGTATAGCAGTAACCCCAGACTTTGGTGTATAGCTGTCCAGCCCGGTTGTCTTCTGTTTTAACCCATGCATGTGGCTGTGGAAATGTCTTTTAACTTATGCATGCTGTGGAAGTGGGGTTATAAATTTTCACTGTATTTTCTGGAGTTCTTACAAGTCTTTGCGAACTAGCTTGGTTTTTAATGTCCCATCAAACACACTGGGTCAGCTCAGGACAAGCCTTCAGAAGGCATGGAGTCAAATGATTTACCCGGCCTGAGTGTGTTTTACTCCCCAAATGCCCATCAGACCTCAAACTTTGATGATGGGTGGTGATCATAATTCCTGGGAGGAAAGGGGGTGGAGGCGAGATTTTATTTATTCTTTTTATTCCTTTTTTCTTTTTTCTTTTTTTCTCTCATCTTTTTTTCTGTTGTTAGCATTTTGAAAGGCCATGGTCAGTTTTCTGCATTTAATAGCATTAATTCTGTTACCAGGTTAGTTTTAAAGTGTACCTTGTGTTGTTTGGGTTTTAACACCGGCTATGACTAGTGTCACCCGTCCCTCAGAGTTGTGGAGATGGGCTGCGCCATCTTAATCCTCTTCTCCTGCTGGGGCTCTGTGTATAACACTAGTCAGTCAGATTCTGATATCAAAAGCACTTTAGTATCATTGATATCAGAGGCACTTCAGTAGCATTGATATCAGAAGCACTTTAGTATCATTGATATCAGAAGCACTTCAGTAGCATTGATATCAGAAGCACTTCAGTAGCATTGATATCAGAGGCACTTCAGTAGCATTGATATCAGAAGCACTTTAGTCTTCTCAGCAGCTGCTGCCACAATTGAGAGCAGCAGAACTCTATCATCATTTGTCACTTCTCCTTTTGTGTGTGTTGGTTTTTGACTCCTAGAGCTTTGAAAAGAATCGCTATGGTTTAATATTGGGGTCTACAGGACCACAAGACTTCAGACAGTTTTTCAGAGCAGCAAAATGAACTTTACAGCAGCAAAACTCTCTCCAGTTTTTGCACAGTCCTGGCAAATAATTTCAGATGCTAAAAATCAGACTTGAGGCCCTGAATAACATGTCACAGCTCACTCCTGATGTAACAGCTGTAGAGCATCAGATGTGAGCTGGCTGTGAATCACATACTGGAGATTCCTTTTGACATAATAGCTGCAAATTTACTGCAAATGTTGCCGATATCTGCAAAAACAAGGACCACTCATTTTTCAGTGCCAAGTTGTATGCTGCTGCAAATTAAACCACCCAGTTTTTCAGCTGCAGATGGTGTTGCTGAGAAGTGGACATTTTCATCTGCTAAGACAGATTTGTAGCTTGTAAACATACACCTTGCAGTGACAAAATTTTCCATCAGCAACTCCACCTGTGGCAGTGACTGGCAACAGCACCTGTCCTAGCACCCTGGTGGGTGGGTAGGGATGGTGAAAACAAAGTGGTTAGCTCCACATTATTAATATTATTATTATTGTTATTATTATTAACAGTGGGGTCATACTTTGGGCAAAAACAGCCAAGATCAAAACACACAATATTACGTACACAAATCTATGATCAATGCCCCCCCCCCCCCCCCCCCCACATCACCCCATTTAGACACACACCTACATGTATGTGCATGCATGCATGTATGTGCATGCATGCACACACGCACACACACACATGCACACACACGCACGCAAATGCATGTGCACACACACACACTTACTTGAGACAGGCTGGAGACCATTGGAAGTGTTAGGAGTAAGAGATTGTTTTTATATAGGACTATTTGCATTGTACATAACAAGTATAATCATATAACGCTAACATATACATGGAGGTGAGTGGATGGAATGATTAAAACAAGGTGCTCACAGCAAAAGGTGTTCATCTTTAGTGCCAGTTCAATGACAATTAATGGTTGATTCACTGCACATGATGGTGAATGCCCACACTACAAGCTATATTATGTTTGTATTGTAATGTTAACTCTTAACTCATGGCTTTGGTAATAGTCTCATTCTGATGTATTGTTCCTCTTTACACTGGGCATGGGTTAATTTAGGATGTAGTTCTTATAGTAATCAAATGATCATCTTTAGCTGGGCTGAAATTGTTTGACTTAAGTTGGTTCTGTTGGGGTTTTGCTTTATTGATCTAGAACAGTTTTGAACATGAATAAATTTAACACTCTACCTGTGCACAATAGTAACAGAGCAGAAAGTCAGTGGCATTGATTCCATCAACATAATCTAATTGTTTCTATACATTTCTTGGTCAAGTTGGTGGAGGTGCTGTGCTAATTGTATACTAAACTCTTTATTTGGGGCCTGTTGAATGTTGAAGTAGAGGACTGTAGTTTTGAGCTTTTATGAGGCCTTTGGACAAAAAGCAGAAACAGAAGAGGTCAGCTGTAAGGTGGAGGCACTGCAGGTTGAAGATAGACAGGAGTTAACTCTGTTGTGAGAAACATTTCAGAAAAATAATGTGTCTGTTCTGGAGAAATCAATATAATACACACATGGTTAATGATCAAGACTTTTTAATTAGATAACTTCATGCATTTTTTTTATTATTTTTTTTTCTCCAGTTTTTTTCATGAAGCAGTGAACAAAGGGACAGTTATTCTCTCAATAGATTTGTTGATAACTACAGCGTTCTACATTGGAACTTGTGTTTGTGTGTGTCTGTGTCTGTGTACATGGGTGGGTAATCTTAAGACATTAATAGTATATGGTTTACTGCATTTTATTTGGATACTCTAGCCTTTGTTATGCTGATTTATCTAGTTGTCCTTTTTATTGTGAAATTCAAGTGACCCAAAAGGGAAAATTTCATTTTATGCATTTATTATGAAAAATAAAGTTCTTTTGTGTTTATAAATATCTGTCAGCAAAAATCACACATTTAGGCAGGTTGATTACTAGTTGTTGTACAAGTTAAAAAATTCACCAAAGTTCCAAGATATAAACATTATGCATTTATGCATTTTGAAGCTGTGTTACCTGTTTTCAGTAGTCACACTGCTTTGCACCAATTATGTTTCATTTTTTTGTTAGTAAAGTTGTGTGTTGCATAGATTTTTTTGTTCTGGAAATGGTTTCACTACTTGGCACAGAAATTGTTGCATGGGTACCAGTCTGTCTCTTATGCTTTGTGGATTTAGTCACTGTGTTCATGAACAGTCTGACGCGCTTTCAGGTGTGCCACTAATTGGCCATGCATGGCGTTCACCTGTCATTGTATCAACACAGCAATACTGTCACACCCTTTTCCTTTGCTTTGTTGTTGTTGTTGTTGTCAGTGAGATGCCAAAAGCTGTGATCACTTTTATATCAGGTCTTTCACTTTATGTGTTATACCTCTGAACTGACTTTGTTTCCAAGGCAATGAGGACGAAGATGTTCACAGCTTCACAGCAAACCTTCCCACGCTTCCCTGGGAGTTTGGTAAGGCGGTGTGCAAAAGTGGAAGCACCAACTGGCAGCAGCGTGTTGCCCTGGTGTGAAATGCACACACTACTGTGGTTTATGCATAGTGTCCAGACTAGCATGAGTGCCTTGTAATTATGTCTTTAATCTGCAACCTGCATCGTGGCTGGACTCTTGGAAATGTAGCACTGGAGGGGATGTCTGTGAATCAGAGAACCAACATTTCTGTCATGATGCTGAGAGGACATGCAGGAGAAAAAAGAAAGAATAAAATGAAAGCAGCTAACTACAAATTGTAGAACAGTTAAAGAAATTTCAAAATACAACTTGGAACTATGTAAGACTAATAGAGAGAGGAGAGAAATAGAAAAGGTAATGCTGGGATGAGGAGGGGAGTGAAGATTGAATGCATAAGACTCAATATATACTTGATAGATGGAGTATAATAAGTAGACCAAACATATAATAGACTCAGTATATAATTATGAGACTGAATAGAAAATAAACTTAAGATATATTTAATAGACTGATATAATAATTAGGCTCAGTATATAATAAATAATTCATACATAAAATACTGAATATATAATAAACAGACTGATGAACTATATTAATAGAAAGAGCAGGGGAATTTGCTTAGGTAGAGAGAATAAAGGGAACTGGCTGAGGTAGAAAGAGTAGAGGGAATTTGCTGAGGTGGAAATGGTAGAGGGAATGTGCTTAGAGAGGGAGAGAAATGTTGACCTGATTCATAGAGATCCCCAGTGTGAGAAATTATTGATTCCATGGACTCACTGTCTTATGGAGTGCTTTGGTCTGTCTCAGTGTGTTTGTAATTGTTCTCTTTATCAGTTGATAACAATGTTTTCTTTGCCTTCACTGATGAATGAGTAATAGTGGTTTCTTTCTTGCCACTGTAAATCCCTCTCTCGCTCTCTCTCTCTGGCTGTTAAATTACCAGTATTAAGTATGGTATAATAACATGTTTTGTTTAACATGGGTACAAGGAATCTGAATACTATAACACTTTCATAATAAATACAGCAGCAGCACTGACATGTACCTATTTCTGTATGTTTTCAAGATGTATGCTTAAATCTCATCTCTGACCCTCAGTAATAAAAATGATAATAGTGAACATCTGAGAATCTGTTGAAGTCTAGTCCAAGGGTCCATTGAAATAATGTGTAAATATTTATGAAGTATTGTGTGTTTCAGAGTAATAGTGTAGTTTTCTGTCATTTTCTGTTCTGTAATATCTGTAGCAGAATGTGGAGGCAAAGGGTACTTGTGTAGGATCAAAAAACCAAGGGGGTGAACAGCACATATTCAGCAGATGTTCCATTATCACAGGGGAAATGAATTTCTTCTCTTGTATGATGCCACATCAACCCCCTTTGTTGATTTGACTGACACTCTAATTTTACTTCAAACATTTTGCTAGAAGCCTTTAGTTAGCAACTATTTTGCATTGTTCATTATTTAATTTAGATCTTTGTTTCAGTTGACATTTTTGTTTTTGTATTTTTCTTTTTTGTTTGTTTAAAAAAAAATGTTTTGAATTTTATTAGTTTAGTTAATAAAATAATGTGTTTAGTTATAATTACTTCCATTTTATATGAAACAAACTCTGCAGCAGCAAGCTGTTAAAAGCAGTTATGTACTTATAGTTCATTTAGTTCATTAGTCTCAGTGTTTTCCTGCGGTAGTGTTAAAAAACAAAACAAAACTCTTCTAAAATCATCCAAAATGCCGATTGTTTAAAACAGAAAGCGATGGAGAATATAAAAAACATTTATTGTTCTTCGGTTTACATGTACCCACCAGTGACTAACACATCCAGAAGGTAAAACTCCAATAATTTTCAGTAAACCCCATAATGTGCAAATATTTATCAATCTCTTACACTTGTAACAATCACACAGAGTTGTTTTATTTGGAAATGGTGGTAATCCAAGTCAGAAGATGAATTGACTTGTGAGAGCTGAAATCTTGCCAAGAAAGATCTGTTTCAGTTGTTGGAATGGTTTTTGTCTGAACAGTTTATGTTGAATTTACCAATTGACCATGTGAAATCATTGGATATCACACTATTTGAAATAATTTTAACACAGCTGACAGTGATTCATTAATACTTGTAACCATATATCAGTGTAACTGTGAGATTGAAGTGACTTGTTTGTAAGCATGCAAAGCTTTCCTAAAGGTAGTCAGAGAAAAACATGAATGTCACATCATGCATGCAGATATATATCCCATGTTACTGGACACACAATATAATTAATGCCTTGTTAGCGAATGGATCAATATTGGACATAACATTGTAAGTGCATCATTACATTTTGCAGTTTGATGTGCCTAACAAATGGAATGAAAGTCTTTTATTCGCATGCTCCCTGAACTTTCAGACCAGAGATTGTGGTGACTGTTGGACCAGTTGTTCTGATGTTTTGATTGAATGCTGCATGTGTTTGCAAAAATCATCATGTCTGTGTGTTAGCACTCAAAGTTCCAACATTTACATTTCTGTTTGCTTAATGTTTTGTAAACATTTTTTTTTAAATCTTAATGTAGGCAAGCCTTTTTTTTTTTTTTTTTTTTTTTGTGGTTTGTTTTAGCTCAGAGACTGTTTTAGCAAGGAAACTGTTTTAACTGTAGAAACACTATGTTATTCACTGTCTTAGAGAATGGCACTTTATAAGAACTATTATCATTATTATTGTCTTGTATTGAATAATAAAATGTATTGCCTTTTCGTGTGTGTGTTATTAAGCAATTTTTGTGTGTGTACTTCAAAATCTAGTTCTTGTCTTAGTATAAAAAGAAAATATATTGTTGTTGTTTTGTTTTGTTCTTCAGTCAGATTTGTTCTATAACATGCATGTCATAAAAACTAGTTGTAATGGCAGATAACTTTCAAAAATCTTTTTTCTTTCTTTGTTTTTTATTTCATTTTTCTTTTTTGTTGTTTGTTTTGTTTTTTGGGCAAGCAAATGATGGACTGCAGTTTAGGTCATACTGTTGTGTATCTGAGGTGAAGTTGGATAAATATGAGTCCATGTAATGATCCAGTCAATGTAATTTTCTCACACACAATACATGTCATCACTGTCAAATTTTGCATAAGGGCAGAACTTAAGCAGGCTGTACTTGTACATATTAGCATTATTAATACAACTACTAATACAGTGACCAAATGTTAAGGTCAAACTGATGATTAATACTAATCTTTGTATCTTTTGTAACATAATGATCAAATGTGCGTGATGGTAAGCCTCTTTTGAGCTTTTAACATACAAATTTTGAGACCATTCAACCATTTGAAGATGCATGTTTCTCAGACATTGTTGTTGTTGTTTATATTGGCCCATTTGAATGTGAATTGGAGCATTTGCTTTATTGGCTTCCAAATTTAGGTTTCAGATTGTCATTCATGAGTGTTCAGTCATGATTATTAATGGCATGCATGAGTACTTCTAGCTTGGTTGTTTAAAAGATTGACCAGTATTTTGTTAAAGCCTAATACAGTTTTGTTGAAGATTACATGTTAATCATTATGCATGTAGTTTTGTTTTTTTGTTTTTAGTTTTTCCTTCATAAAATGCACCTTTTGATGTTTTGTGGGAGTGTGTGTGCTTGCCTAATTTAGTCCAGAGTTTGCTGCGTGATCTTCTCACACACACACACACACCCCCACCCCACATGTCTCTCTCTCTCACTCTTTTTCTCTCTTTCTCCCACCTTTTCTCTCTCTCTTGTTTTTGTGTTTTTCTTCTTTCTTTCTTTCTTTTTTTTTTTTTTTTTTTTTGTGGATGTGGGTGGGGGGCAGTGTGGTCCTCTTTTCCCTCTTTATTTTTCACTATGCAATACTGGCTGCCTACTTTACAAGCAAAGGTGAACAACATGGTGAGAATGCAACAAAGTGTCCGGCTGTAAACTTGGGTGGAGTTATGGAAAAACAGCTGAAATGATGGACAGGAGTTTGTTTCAGAACTGGCCAAAGAAGGAGAGGGTGGAGCTTTCAGGGGAGGAGCCATCACACCAGATGGGCTGATTGATGAGGACTTTGAGGCAGAACTGGGCACACCTCCTGTAAGTTCATCAGCATAGCTGATGGTGGGCTGATTTATAGGGACTTTGTGGCAGAAGCGGGCACACCCGGGGACGGGGACAGCTCAGTGGTTAGAGCGCCGGACTCGTGACTGAAAGGTCGCGGGTTCAAAACCCTGCTGGAGCGGCGGGAGAATTTTCTTCTCCAGGGTCGACTTTCTGTGCTGACTCTTATTTCGGTATCCAATCCACCCCTGTGTTACCGCAGTAGCACGTAAAAGATCCCGGTCATTCTGCCAAAAGTGCAGGTGACAGGTTACAGCTAAACACGCATACACCTTATGTACGTGGCTTTGCATGAAGTGACATGGTGCATGGTTGTATGGTGTACACAGAACTTGCGCCGAGACGGCTGCAGTTTCATGTGCCACCAGCCATGCCAGCGCTGTAAGTACACCACTTCGGTGAATATAAAAATAAAATAAAATAAAAAAACGCGCTATAAAAAACTAGTCACTCATGTAGAACCACATGCAAGCGCAGTGAGTCTGCTCAAGAGAGTGGAGAATAGCGCTATATAAGCGATCATCAATCAATCACACCCCTTGTAAGTTCATCAGCATGGCAAATGATGTGCTGATTGACAAGGACTTTGTTGCGGAGGCGGGCACACCTCCTGTAGGTTCATCAGCATAACTAATAATGTACTGATTAACAGACTTTGTGGCAGAAGTGGGCACACCTCCTGTAAGGTCATCAGCATAGCTAATGGTGGGCTGATTGACAAGGACTTTGTGGCAAAAGTGGGCACACCTCCTGTAGGTTCATCAGCATAGCTAATGATGTGCTGATTGACAAGGACTTTGTGGCAGAAGTGGGCACACCTGTAAATTCATCAGCATGGCTAATGGTGGGCTGATTGACGAGGACTTTGTGGCAGAAGTGGGCACACCACTTTGTGGCAGAAGTGGGCACACCTGTAAATTCATCAGCATGGCTAATGGTGGGCTGATTGATGAGGCCTTTGTGGCAGAAGTGGGCACACCTCCTGTAAATTCATCAACATGGCTAATGGTGGTCTTAATGAGAAGGACTTTGAGACAGAACTGGACAGACCCCTGTAATTTCAGTGTAGCTAGTGAATCAGGAGATAACAGGTACCTACTCCACCCTTAACTTAAAGGTTTGACTGGACTTGCAGGACATACCACTTCACATACTGAGCACCTTTTCAGCCATGGAAACAGTTACATTGATTATTTCTAATTATGATGCAGGAGAATTGAACTGAACCCCTGTCAAACTGATTAAATCATTTAAGATGATGAGGTTCATGGCAGTTGCTCCACCCTGATGCTATATGTTCAGTGTTTAAAAAATAAAATTCACAAGAAATTAATTTCTAGATCAAGTACTTTGCCTAATGAAAGCAAAAACAACAACAACACTTCTTTGTGAATTGTTATATACACTGCCAGGCTTCAGGCAGATAGTGATGTTCACCTTCTTTTGTTCTCTTGCACAGGAAGAAGACTCTCAGAGTGAATTCAGTGACGTGGAACGCTATGGAATCGTGGAAGTGGCCGGTGAGGAAGATGTGCTGTTTTCCAGATCTGTGTTTGGTTTGTGATCATCAGCATGTCCACTGTGATCACTGTGTGAATGACACGGCTGGCACTGCTGTCTGAATCAGTCTACTCTCATGTGCTGCAGTGCTTGAGACAATTAAAGAATTGGGGATCAAGAGATTATTGGTTTTAGTCCAACTCTGGCCACCCCCTCCAGTCCCTTGCCCCTCCCCTTCCCAGACTGTAGTTCCTGAGTGGTAAACTCTATGTCTAGTTCTTACATGAACTGCTCAGGTCCTCTCTGCAACAGGCGTTCACATGCTGAAGGACCACTGGCAGCGGGAAAAGAGTTAGAAACTATTATAGGTCTTACGGAATATTATTAGGCTGTAGTGGCACAGCCTGGTAGAATTCTGTAGAAACTATTATAGGTCTTACGGAATATTATTAGGCTGTAGTGGCACAGCCTGGTAGAATTCTGTAGAAACTATTATAGGTCTTACGGAATATTATTAGGCTGTAGTGGCACAGCCTGGTAGAATTCTGTAGAAACTATTATAGGTCTTACGGAATATTATTAGGCTGTAGTGGCACAGCCTGGTAGAATTCTGTAGAAACTATTATAGGTCTTACGGAATATTATTAGGCTGTAGTGGCACAGCCTGGTAGAATTCTGTAGAAACTATTATAGGTCTTATGGAATATTATTAGGCTGTAGTGGCACAGCCTGGTAGAATTCTGTAGAAACTATTATAGGTCTTACGGAATATTATTAGGCTGTAGTGGCACAGCCTGGTAGAATTCTGTAGAAACTATTATAGGTCTTACGGAATATTATTAGGCTGTAGTGGCACAGCCTGGTAGAATTCTGTAGAAACTATTATAGGTCTTACGGAATATTATTAGGCTGTAGTGGCACAGCCTGGTAGAATTCTGTAGAAACTATTATAGGTCTTACGGAATATTATTAGGCTGTAGTGGCACAGCCTGGTAGAATTCTGTAGAAACTATTATAGGTCTTACGGAATATTATTAGGCTGTAGTGGCACAGCCTGGTAGAATTCTGTAGAAACTATTATAGGTCTTACGGAATATTATTAGGCTGTAGTGGCACAGCCTGGTAGAATTCTGTAGAAACTATTATAGGTCTTACGGAATATTATTAGGCTGTAGTGGCACAGCCTGGTAGAATTCTGTAGAAACTATTATAGGTCTTACGGAATATTATTAGGCTGTAGTGGCACAGCCTGGTAGAATTCTGTAGAAACTATTATAGGTCTTACGGAATATTATTAGGCTGTAGTGGCACAGCCTGGTAGAATTCTGTAGAAACTATTATAGGTCTTACGGAATATTATTAGGCTGTAGTGGCACAGCCTGGTAGAATTCTGTAGAAACTATTATAGGTCTTACGGAATATTATTAGGCTGTAGTGGCACAGCCTGGTAGAATTCTGTAGAAACTATTATAGGTCTTACGGAATATTATTAGGCTGTAGTGGCACAGCCTGGTAGAATTCTGTAGAAACTATTATAGGTCTTATGGAATATTATTAGGCTGTAGTGGCACAGCCTGGTAGAATTCTGTAGAAACTATTATAGGTCTTACGGAATATTATTAGGCTGTAGTGGCACAGCCTGGTAGAATTCTGTAGAAACTATTATAGGTCTTACGGAATATTATTAGGCTGTAGTGGCACAGCCTGGTAGAATTCTGTAGAAACTATTATAGGTCTTACGGAATATTATTAGGCTGTAGTGGCACAGCCTGATGGAATTTTGTAGAAACTATTAGGTATTAAGTAATATTATTAGGCTGTAGTGGCACAGCCTGGTGGAATTTTGTAGAAACTATTAGGTATTGAGTAATATTATTAGGCTGTAGTGGCACAGCCTGGTGGAATTTTGTAGAAACTATTACAGGTCGTACGGAATATTATTAGGCTGTAGTGGCACAGCTGTTGCATCTGGTTTTCCTTTCAGCCACTGATGTGGTGATATTTTATAAGGAGGTGCAATTTACAGTATTGATCTTGATTGCTTGGCACTTCCCACCAACATCTGGACTGTGTGTGGGGGGGTGGTATCTTTATGTTTCTGTGTGTACATGCATGTCATGTGTATGTGTGTGTGTTTGTCATCTGTGTGTGTGTGTGTGAGAGAGAGAGAGTGCATATATGTACATCTGTATACTTGCACACCACATGTTGCTGTTTTATGTCTCTGTTCCCATTTCTGCTGTGGGTTTGTTGTTTTTTGTTTGTTTGTTTTTTCAATCTGTCAATGAAACAGTATGGAATGTTTTGCCTGTATGAAAGTTGTGTATTTATTGTAGCTGTTTATTTATCATGTGAAAACAATAAGCAGTGTAACAGTCTGCTAGTTGTGGAATTGCCCATTTTTGGTGATTTTGTTATTTTCTGTCTTTTTCTCTGTCTCTCTCAGTTTCTTTCCTTTTAGACAGAAGGCAGAATGAGGGAAATTGAGAAGAAAACAAAAATATAAAAGGAACTTGCAGTAGAAAGAAGATATTGGGAATTTGCTTGGGTACAAAGAATGATGGGAATTTGCTTAGTAGAGAAAGTAAAGGGAATTTGCTTAGTATAAAAAGTAAAGGAAATTTGCTGAGTTAGAAAGAGTAGAGGGAATTTGCTTGGGTAGAGAGAATAAAGGGAATTTGCTGAGGTAGGAAGAGTAAAGGGAATTTGCTAAGGTAGAAAGAGTAAAGGGAATTTACTCAGGTTGAAATAGTAACAGGAATATGTCAAGAGAGCAAGGAGGAGATAGCAAGTGGAATGTGCTTATGTAGAGAGAGTAAAGAGAATTTGCTTTGAAAGAGTAATGGAACTTTGCTTGAATAGAGTAGATTAAAGGAACTTGATTAGGAAAACAAAAAAGGAGAGCATTTGGGTAGAAAGAGGATAAGGCTACAAGGAAGTGGAGAGCATTTGGGTAGAAAGAGGATAAGGCTGCAAGGAAGTGGAGAGCACTTGGGTAGAAAGAGGATAAAGATTCAAGGATTTTTTTGGATTGAGAAAATCAAAAGGAGACTGCTTTGGTAGAGAGAGAATCAAAGGGAGTTGACTTTGGTACAGAGAGAGTCAGCTTGGATAGAAAGAGTGATGGAAACTTGCTTGGGTAGAAAGAGAAAAGAGAACCTGGATAATTGCTTGTATAGACTGATTGGACTGATGTGTGCAGGAGATGACTTGTACGGACGTAAGGTGATTGTGGTCTCAGCCTGCAAACTGCCATCAAACAAATCCTTTGATCACCAGAGACTGTTAGAGTGAGTGACCAGTTCTGTACTTGTACTTGTGTTGTGCAATCTTTGTTTCACTTAATCAGTAGATGAGTGCTTTATGCATTTAGACTAGTTCAGTTGACTTGTTACATGTTTCCAGGGTCATGGGAGAGGTTTGCAAAGAAAAGCAAAAAAAATAAATTCTTTTTAACATGAGACAGCAGAGGATTATTTTGCTGTTCTTATAAGACTTATTTTCTTAAAAACAAAGAGTGTGTGTTTATCTGTTAAATGTAATAAAAGAATGTGTGTGTATGTGTGTGTGTATGCATGCATGCGTGCGTGCATACATGTGTGCATATGTGCATGCATGTGTGTGTGTGTGTGTGAGGGGGTGGGGGGTTGTGTGTGTGTGTGTGTGTGTGTGTGTGAGGGGGTGGGGGGTTGTGTGTGTGTGTGTGTGAGGGGGTGGGGGGTTGTGTGTGTGAGGGGGTGGGGGGTTGTGTGTGTGTGTGTGTGTGTGTGAGGGGGTGGGGGGTTGTGTGTGTGTGTGTGTGTGTGTGTGTGTGTGTGTGTGTGTGTGAGGGGGTGGGGGGTTGTGTGTGTGTGTGTGTGTGTGTGTGTGTGAGGGGGTGGGGGGTTGTGTGTGTGTGTGTGTGTGTGTGAGGGGGTGGGGGGTTGTGTGTGTGTGTGTGAGGGGGTGGGGGGGTGGGGGGTTGTGTATATGTGTGTAGGACACAGCTGGTTTTGCGCTCTGTAGACTGTTTTGATTGGCTATGGTGTATAGTAAGTAGGACATACTGTTCTTTTGATGCATGTGTTATTAAGGTGGTGTGTCTGTATTGTCGTTCAGGTACATCAAGCACACACTAGACAAGTATGTTGAACAGGACTATGTGCTGGTCTATTTTCATCACGGTCTGCATTCCGGCAACAAACCAAAACTCTCATGGCTTCTACAGGCATACAGAGAACTCAACAGAAAGTGAGTTCTCTTCTTACTGTGTTTCTTCTCACATTCTCTCTCTCTCTCTCTCTCTCTCTCTCTCTCTCTCTCTCTCTCTCTCTCTCTCTCTCTCTCTCTCTCTCTCTCTCTCTCTCTCTCTTTCTCTCTCTCTCTCTCTTCATTTGAATACTTTATTGTTCATCATGTATCCGAACTATATTTCCCATCATCATATTTTTTTTCTTTTTTCTTTTAATTATTTCCATCATCAGGTTGTGGCTCTGATTTTAAAATTATCATCTGCTTCATCATTACTGCAGTAAACAATGTTGTTACTATTGTTTTATGTGCAGTGTGTTGGCATGTAGATTAGCAGGGACAGATTGTAAGAACAGGCAACTGCCTAAAATCTTAATTCTTGTGTAATAAAGTGCTGAGCTCTTTCTCTCTCTCTCTCTCTCTCTCTCTCTCTCTCTCTCTCTCTCTCTCTCTCTCTCTCTCTCTCTCTCTCTCTCTCTCTCTCTCTCTCACACACACACACACACACACACACACACACACACACACACACACACACACACACACACACACACTGTGTAACTCCTCTTTTAAGACCACAGTGAAAATCAAGCAGACATGGCCTTGAAATAGGTTTCATGCGCAAGGTTAGTCTGGAAAAGGTTTAGAATTTCAAATGATAATAAATAATGTATTCTTTATGTGTGAATTCTCCAAACTGGAGCACGTAGCCCATTACAAATTGAAGAATGAAGAATCTAAACAGTCAAAGCAAACTGACTTGGCCTTGAAGAGCCTTTTCTGAGGCTGGATCAGGGGGCAAAGTATGAAACCTTTCAAAATCACAACATATTTCTTTAAAAAATAAGATAATTATTGATGTCAGAAACAGAGGTTGTATAAGTACACCTCGATCCATTCGTCAGTAATGGGCAGACAACATTTTCAAATTTAGAAAGGCAATTTAGGACAAGTTTATAAGGTTGGTGTGGGAATGTTTTAACCTGGTCTGGAAATGGTGTGGAATGTGGAAAATGTGTGGAATTTTGCCAGTCACAGTCTGTATGGACCTTGTTCAAAAAGGGGTGGTCCTTAACAAGGGATTCGTTTTCCTGGAAAGTTGAAGGGGGGAGTGTTAGGAAAAACAGTCTCAAGAGATAGGTGCATTCTCATCAGTGTGGACTTTCACTGGGGTTTGGCTGCATGCACTAATATTTTATCTTGAGCATAATGACGGTGTCCACACTGATACAAAAGAGTCTGATTCAGGCATTTTAGTTTTAGTTTGGATTAATTGGTGGCCTGGTTGGTTGGTTAGTTGTTTTTGCTTTTTGCTTTTATATATTACATTGTATTTTTGTTACTGCTGTTTATCAAACCCCCATTTACTTCCTGAAGAGGAATAAGTGCTACAAACCTGTTTAAGGGAAGGGGAGATAGTGACTGCTACAAACTTGATGCAGGGGAAGGGAGGTAGTGACTGTTACAAACTTGATGTAGAGGAACAGAAGGTAGTGACTGCTACAAACTTGATGCAGGGGAAGGGGAGGTAGTGACTGTTACAAACTGGATGTAAGGGAATGGAAAGTAGTGATTGCTACAAACTTGATGGAAGGGAATGGAAAGTAGTGATTGCTACAAACTTGATGGAAGGGAATGGAAAGTAGTGATTGCTACAAACTTGATGCAGGGGAAGGGGAGGTAGTGACTGCTACAAACTTGATGGAAGGGAATGGAAAGTAGTGATTGCTACAAACTTGATGCAGGGGAAGGGGGGGTAGTGACTGTTACAAACTGGATGTAAGGGAATGGAAAGTAGTGATTGCTACAAACTTGATGGAAGGGAATGGAAAGTAGTGATTGCTACAAATTTGATGGAAGGGAATGGAAAGTAGTGATTGCTACAAACTTGATGCAGGGGAAGGGGAGGTAGTGACTGCTACAAACTTGATGGAAGGGAATGGAAAGTAGTGATTGCTACAAACTTGATGCAGGGGAAGGGGAGGTAGTGACTGCTGCAGACTGATGTACAGGAAGGGGAGGTAGTGACTGCTGCAGACTGATGTACAGGAAGGGAAGGTAGTGACTGCTACAGACTGATGTACAGGAAGGGAAGGTAGTGACTGCTACAGACTGATGTACAGGAAGGGAAGGTAGTGACTGCTACAGACTGATGTACAGGAAGGGAAGGTAGTGACTGCTACAGACTGATGTACAGGAAGGGAAGGTAGTGACTGCTACAGACTGATGTACAGGAAGGGAAGGTAGTGACTGCTACAGACTGATGTACAGGAAGGGAAGGTAGTGACTGCTACAGACTGATGTACAGGAAGGGAAGGTAGTGACTGCTACAGACTGATGTACAGGAAGGGAAGGTAGTGACTGCTACAGACTGATGTACAGGAAGGGAAGGTAGTGACTGCTGCAGACTGATGTACAGGAAGGGAAGGTAGTGACTGCTGCAGACTGATGTACAGGAAGGGAAGGTAGTGACTGCTACAAACTGATGTACAGGAAGGGAAGGTAGTGACTGCTGCAGACTGATGTACAGGAAGGGAAGGTAGTGACTGCTGCAGACTGATGTACAGGAAGGGAAGGTAGTGACTGCTACAGACTGATGTACAGGAAGGGAAGGTAGTGACTGTTACAAACTGATGTACAGGAAGGGAAGGTAGTGACTGCTACAGACTGATGTACAGGAAGGGAAGGTAGTGACTGTTACAGACTGATGTACAGGAAGGGAAGGTAGTGACTGTTGCAGACTGATGTACAGGAAGGGAAGGTAGTGACTGCTGCAGACTGATGTACAGGAAGGGAAGGTAGTGACTGCTACAGACTGATGTACAGGAAGGGAAGGTAGTGACTGCTACAGACTGATGTACAGGAAGGGAAGGTAGTGACTGCTGCAGACTGATGTACAGGAAGGGAAGGTAGTGACTGCTACAGACTGATGTACAGGAAGGGAAGGTAGTGACTGCTGCAGACTGATGTACAGGAAGGGAAGGTAGTGACTGCTGCAGACTGATGTACAGGAAGGGAAGGTAGTGACTGCTACAGACTGATGTACAGGAAGGGAAGGTAGTGACTGCTACAGACTGATGTACAGGAAGGGAAGGTAGTGACTGCTGCAGACTGATGTACAGGAAGGGAAGGTAGTGACTGCTGCAGACTGATGTACAGGAAGGGAAGGTAGTGACTGCTACAGACTGATGTACAGGAAGGGAAGGTAGTGACTGCTGCAGACTGATGTACAGGAAGGGAAGGTAGTGACTGCTGCAGACTGATGTACAGGAAGGGAAGGTAGTGACTGCTACAGACTGATGTACAGGAAGGGAAGGTAGTGACTGCTACAGACTGATGTACAGGAAGGGAAGGTAGTGACTGCTGCAGACTGATGTACAGGAAGGGAAGGTAGTGACTGCTACAGACTGATGTACAGGAAGGGAAGGTAGTGACTGCTACAGACTGATGTACAGGAAGGGAAGGTAGTGACTGCTACAGACTGATGTACAGGAAGGGAAGGTAGTGACTGCTACAGACTGATGTACAGGAAGGGAAGGTAGTGACTGCTACAGACTGATGTACAGGAAGGGAAGGTAGTGACTGCTACAGACTGATGTACAGGAAGGGAAGGTAGTGACTGCTGCAGACTGATGTACAGGAAGGGAAGGTAGTGACTGCTGCAGACTGATGTACAGGAAGGGAAGGTAGTGACTGCTACAGACTGATGTACAGGAAGGGAAGGTAGTGACTGCTACAAACTGATGTACAGGAAGGGAAGGTAGTGACTGCTGCAGACTGATGTACAGGAAGGGAAGGTAGTGAGTGCTACAGACTGATGTACAGGAAGGGAAGGTAGTGAGTGCTACAGACTGATGTACAGGAAGGGAAGGTAGTGACTGCTGCAGACTGATGTACAGGAAGGGAAGGTAGTGACTGCTACAGACTGATGTACAGGAAGGGAAGGTAGTGACTGCTACAAACTGATGTACAGGAAGGGAAGGTAGTGACTGCTGCAGACTGATGTACAGGAAGGGAAGGTAGTGACTGCTACAGACTGATGTACAGGAAGGGAAGGTAGTGACTGCTGCAGACTGATGTACAGGAAGGGAAGGTAGTGACTGCTACAGACTGATGTACAGGAAGGGAAGGTAGTGACTGCTACAAACTGATGTACAGGAAGGGAAGGTAGTGACTGCTACAGACTGATGTACAGGAAGGGAAGGTAGTGACTGCTACAAACTGATGTACAGGAAGGGAAGGTAGTGACTGCTGCAGACTGATGTACAGGAAGGGAAGGTAGTGACTGCTGCAGACTGGATGCCCTCATTCGAAACCTAGTACTATAAGGAGGAGAAAAAGAAGAAGAAATGGACTTGACTGCTAGAGTCCAGAAAAATGATCAAAACATGCAAATGGTTGAAAATAGCACTTTGTTTAGTAGGACAATACAAAACATGTGCAAATTCTCAGAGCATGCCCCTTTCTCAAGCAACAAACAGTTAACCCACAAACAAGTAATGAAGAAAAGAAAATGACTAGCCTTCAGTTTAACCTTTTGCATGTTTTGGTCCTGTGTTGTAATGGCTAATCAGCTTTACCTGTTAATCCCACCACAGACGTGTTTGTGTTACATGCACACATGTTGGGGTTGTTGGTAATGTAACTGGACCCATTAGTCTTAGTGATGTGTGACTTGTGTTAAATCAATAAATGTCATTACAGCTGAGTACCTGACGGGTCCTGTGCTTGTTTGTGTTTGGAACTGTTTCTGAGTTGTGAGACCTAACTATGCTACTTAGATCACTACTTTATGATGAAACAATACATTGTGCACTGTGTTGGTGTGCATTCCAGATACGGGTTGGAAAGTGAATCCATTTTGGCTAATGAGCTCCTTTAAATAAAGGACCAGTCTGTTTAGCTGTGCGAACTGAATCAAAACGTATAACTTGTCTGTGACTGCATGATCACTTAATACTGAATTCAAGCCCCACATTACCTTATTATCTCATTTGAGAAATTAAGTTATGTTAATATATGACAGTGGTGTTATGAATTATTCATTCCAGTGATTTCTTCACTGGTCTTGCCTTTGCACATTTTTTTCTCAAGGCGGCAGTTAAATGTCATTCCTCTGAGTGTGTGTGGTTGATAGGCGGTTGTTAATTTGTGATAAACTGCTTCAGATACAAGAAAAACCTGAAGACATTATACCTCGTCCACCCAACCAACTTTATCAAGGTGCTGTGGAACATCTTCCGTCCGTTTATCAGGTATCACTTTTTGTCATGCTCTTCATGTTGTAGCTGTGAAGTGTTGGAACACATTTGTTTTATTAAATCACATTGCATTAATTACAGTATGTGAAATGTTACATTATACTCTTAATTTTCTATGAAGTATTATGTCACATTCTCTTTTTGGGGTGGAGTGTTATATCACATTTACATTTTCTGTGAATAGAGTACTCTTGACTTTCTGTTAAGTTTTAGATTTTGCATGACGATCACACTTTAGGTTTTCAGTGAAGTGTTGTACTTTTAATGTTGTGTGAGGTTAAAAAAATATAGAAACAGCATAGATTGCTAGTGTTCTAAAACAAAATCAGAACACACAAATGCTTTAAAAGAATGCTCATTTTAGTCAGACAATACAAAACTTGTGCAAACTTTCAGTGAAAACACCTTTTCGGAGCAAACCAATCACTGTTTTCTTTCCTCTGTTGCTATGCTCATTCCAAGTCAAGTCAGTGTGCCTGTATCATCCCTCGCAGGGCCATGCAGCTAGCTACTAAAGGCTCACTAATTAAAAAACATGTATAAAGAACATCAAAAGCATTATGATTGATAATGACTTTATAAAGGGACATACTGGATACAATTCCATGATACAAATTGTGTCACATGAGAAAACGTGTACCCCATTGCCCACCCCATTCCCACCATTGCTGTGTATATCCAAAGTGAGGAAAACATGGCAGCCACTCTTCTGGTTTCTCACACAGATTGTATTAATTGTTGTGCTCTGATTGGCTGCAACAGTTGTTGTGCTCTGATTGGCTGAAACTGCTGGGTGATTGGCAGCCCAGAACTATGTGTTGAACCAGGCCAGTCTGTGCAGCAGTTTTGTCAGTGAGGCATGACTGTCTGGCAAAAAACAGTGCCTCAGCTGCTTCATTTTCTTTCTTTTTTCATAAAAGTGATTACAGCATAACTCATTGTCATTATTCACAGATTTTTCATGTGCTGTGTGTGTCTCAGCATATGGGGGCTGCTATGTTTGGCCTCACAGGGTGTTTGAGTTAATTAGCATTGCATGGAGGTCTTCCTTGCATTAATTAGTGTTGCATGGAGATTTCCTTGCATTAATTAGTGTTGCACAGAGGTCTTCCTTGCATTAATTAGTGTTGCACAGAGGTCTTCCTTGCATTAATTAGTGTTGCACGGAGGTCTTCCTTGCATTAATTAGTGTTGCACGGAGGTCTTACTTGTGTTAATTAGTGTTGCACAGAGGTCTTCCTTCCTTAATTGCTGAACCATTTGCACAGAATGTCACCCATTGGAAGACTTGCCCATACAATGTGTTAAGGCAATTCTTTATTCAGTTTCATAGGTCAGGAAAATTGATAAGTAATGTGGACGAGTTCATTGTGTGATTCTGCCAGATGATTCATATCTAGTTAGTTTGTTGTGAGGAAAGTGTCAGTCAGTGTGTTGGCTTGTATTGTCTGTCACCCTGATTTCCTTCATTATTTTAGCGATGGGTATGTATATGCTTTACAATTATACATTGTCCTCCCACACCTTTTTTGGTCATCAGTTTCCTTTTCTGTCTTGCATGTTTCTTCCCTTCCATTTATTTATTTTGATTTGTTAATTTCCACTGTCACTTGGAATATGCATTGTTGTTAATTGGCTATCTGCACTGTTAGTAATATTTCACACTGTAGAAGAAAGTGGCACTGATCCAGTTTCATTTCTGGTTTTGTTTTTGTTTTTTGTTTCTGGTGCAGTGGTGTTAGGTAAGCTGTTAACATTTTATCCCTTTGCTTGCTTGCCAATCTGATTTGAGCATATTCTGTATCTGTCAGTGTCATTCCCACTGGAATTGTGCTGTCCAAGCAGCGGCCGTGACAGCTTAGTGTTTATATCTGGGACACGGTCACAGTGCAAGGAAGACACTTTGCTGGTGTGCAGCGTTCTGTGCTAATGAGAAAAACACACTGGAAGAATCTGGTTCTTGGTGACTGAGTCTGAGACAAGCTTGAGCAGCCAGAGTGTGACAAGTCACCTGTGTATGGACCATTCGGAATGACCTAGGTCACAGTGGGTCACAAGATCAAAATGAGGCTGGGGAGTTAACAAAATGATGAGAGTGCGCAGAGATTTTGTCATCTGCAATATAACCTGCGGCCATTAGGCTTGTTTTCAAACCTGATTAACTGGCAGACCTCACCTCGTGAATATTCCTTAAGAATGGTCCATTATTGCTGATTCTGGCCTCGTACTTTTTTCGTTAGCATCAGACATTGCATAGCATGTGTTCTTCCTCTTATCCAGTGGGCATAATGGTTCTGTATCTACAGGTTTTTGCCACTGTTTTGTGAAAACCCCCATCTTGAATTTCGCTTTTTGTTTCAGCTTTCAGTGTGTGTATCAGTAAGGTATCCTGGGCCTCTTGTCAAAGCGTCTGTTTTTCCACTGCTTTCAGACAACAGTTTTGGTCATCTAGGTATATGGGCTCTAAGGGATGAAGATTTGACATCAAAGTGCCCCTGGTTTAGTCTCTGTCACTGGTACCCTGGCTCTGCCATCTTACCCCTTCTTCACCAGGAAAACGCTTCCTTTGCTGTTTTGGCTCAGTGGTGTTTGTAACCATTTCTGTACCCTGAATGGAGGAAAGGTCACACAGGTGTTGTCTCAGGTGGAATAAACTTCAGTTATCTGTGCATGTATCTTTGTTTAGATCTAAAAAGGTCTCAGTTGTACAGTTGCCTAAGGTTCATTCGTTCTTGAAATTTAATATCCTGACATCTCAGTATGGTGAGCATGCTTTTGTGCAGTAAATGTAAATAGTGTTTTTTTTCCTCCTCTTTTTCCCCCCTCCTTTATTAGCTACTGTACCCACTGGCTCAGTCTTCTGAGCCTGAAGATGTGTGGCATTTTGAGCTGATTCTAAAAAGAGGGATAAATTTGCCAGTTTGTCATCATCATTATTAGCATTGCACAATTCTAGTCCACAGCCAACACAGGAGTGACCATGGGACTCAACAGGCTTTATAAGGGAAGCTATCTGGGATCATTGCCAACACCTGGCTGTTTGACATTCTGTTGCAATGTTTCTTTTTGTTGCTAGGGAGATCATTGGTTGAGATATGTTCTCAACCAGGCCTTTTTTTCTTCTTCTTTTTTTGTATGTTCTGACCATGATCCATTACTTTGGGGATGGAGGGGTAGATGGGTGTATTTCAATTCTAACGTCATGTGACATGTCGCAGTATGTCAGGGGATCCATGCAAAACAGGGGTCTCTACAGATACACAGCATGTTACATGGAGATACGCTTGATGTAAACTTACGCTCTGTAAAAATAAAAGTCAAAATGTTATCAGGGAGTAGATTATGCCCAAGCGGTGTGATCATACATACAATGGAAAACTCAGGCACTGAGACAAGAGACTGTAAATTGTACCTCTCTAGTCAGCCGCTGCCTTTGTATATACAGAATACTTTATTCGTCCCATTATGGGAAATTACAGTGTCATCTCGCACATAAGAAAAACACAGAAAAGTAATAACAAACAAAGTAAAATAAATCATCATAACGTGTCAAATGTATCCATCCATTTTATTTTATTTTTTTAATGTATATATATAATATATATAACTTATTTACTAATATTAAAACCAGCTAGGTAGAGGTGTGTGTTTTCATTTGTTGCTACAGTCTGAACACATTTTAATTTTTGTTTTCTCAGTAAATGTTGCATAGGTGGCCTGAATGAGAGGAAGAGTTTTGTTTCCCAGATGAAAACACACAAAAGGTTAAAAAGAACACAGATTTTAATTAATTTAAATTTGCAGTGTAAACACCTTTTTTCTAGCAACAGATTATACATCAACAAACAATAAAATAGAAGAATTTGGCAACCAGTCCTAAGGCATTTTTAGATATGTGGTGTGTGTGTGTGTGTGTGTGTGTGTGTGTGTGTGTGTGTGTGTGTGTGTGTGTGTGTGTGTGTGTGTGTGTGTGTGCATGCGCACACAGGCATGCAGGCATAGATGATGTTACAGTGTATCATCTTTCACCCAAATAAGCAGGTGATTTCCTTGGGTCTGTATACTAATTTGCCAGCTGTGGTGTGGTGGTGTGTTTCAGTGTTAAGTTTGGCAAGAAGTTGATGTATGTCAACTACCTGGTGGAGCTCCAGAATCACCTGCCCTTTGACCAGCTGACCGTCCCACTCCCTGTTCTGGAGTGAGTGTGCAGTCCTCTTTACAGCCGTAGTGTTTGTTGTCATGTGGCTTATATCTGCAGTACTCAGCGTCACATGCCTTTACACTGTCAGTACTCAGCGTCACATGCCTTTACACTGTCAGTACTCAGCGTCACATGCCTTTACACTGTCAGTACTCAGCGTCACATGCTTTACACTGTCAGTACTCAACATCACATGCCTTTACACTGTCAGTACTCAACATCACATGCCTTTACACTGTCAGTACTCAGCATCACATGCCTTTACACTGTCAGTACTCAGCATCACATGCCTTTACACTGTCAGTACTCAGCATCACATGCCTTTACACTGTCAGTACTCAGCATCACATGTCTTAACACCTTCAGTAATCAGCATTGCATGCTTCTACACCCTCAGTACTCAACATCACGTATCTTTATGTGTTCAGTAGTCAGCATTGCATGTCTTTACTCCTTCAGTTCTCAGCATCACATTTCTTTAACCACTGAGTACTCAGCATCACATTTTTATGTTTTCAGTACTCAGCATTACATTTCTCAACGCATTCAGTACTCAGTATCACATGCCTTTACACATTCAGTACACGTCATCATGCTTTTACACCATCAGTACTTGGCATCACATTTATTTACTCATTCAGCACTTGGCATCACATGTCTTTACATCTTCAATACTCAAAATCGCATGTCTTTACACATTCAGTGCTCAGCATCACATGTCTTTACACCTTCAGTATTTGAACATATGATTGTCACCTATCTTAACACTTTCAGTACACAATGTTGTATTAAGTCTTAACATTGTCAAGACACATTTTCACGCCCCTTAACAGTTACAGTCAGTACACTTCTCACCTGTGTGTGAAACAGTACCTGGCTGCTTGTGCATGGGGCACTGGGTTATGTTTCAAGGCATCGTGGCTTAAAGGATGGTTGGGAAAGTTAACCCTTTTGCTGAAACAGAGTGCACAATATTCTATTCAGCTGTGTAATTTAAACCCTATATTATTAGTCCACTGGTGAAATGAATATAGACACTGAAATTCAAGCAATTGCTTTTGTTGGTAGCTTCAAACAAACGCTGCATCTGCTGATGCAGACTGTGCGGCATGAGTGCGGTCAGCCTTGATGTGCACGTCCAGTGACTGTGTGTTGTGCAGGTATGATGCGAAGAAGGCAGCGGCCAACAAACTGCAGTACCCCTACGAGACCACAGCCCATGATGGGCCCAGCAAAACACAGCAGTTTGGTGTCTCTCTTCAGTTGTGCGTGCTCTTTCACCTCATAATTATGCCGTTAGATCAAACCAAGCAATAGTTAAAGTTGAGTGCTTTTCATGATGAGAAGATTTGACAGTGAGTGATTTTACAGCAAATCTGCCTTTTTAACAGTGAAGTGTGCACACACACGCACACACACACGCACACACACACACACACAGAGGCGAGAGAGATAGAAATTGTTGTTTTATTTGAAAAGGAAAGGAAAGAAGCAGTTTTTTTCTTTAACATTGTAATTTTTAGTAAATAAGTAACTGTGATTGACTGATAAAAAGCAGATTTGCAAAACCTTTTATATTTTGTTTCATTTTCCTAGTCAGGAGCTTTCAGTTTTTTCCTATATTATTTTGATCTTTCATTTACCTCCCCCCATCCCCTAAGTGCTAATACAGTACAGTATAATTCAGTTTTTGCAGGAGTTATGGGGATGGGGGTAGGGGGGGAGGGGGGGGGGTAATTGGAGGAATGACTCTTGATGATGTAATGTTAAAATCTAACTTGTAATCTGTTTGGTTTTGTGTGTGTGCATGGCTGATTTTGACTTCTTTTTGTGTCTCACTTCAGTATCAAGGCTAATTCAGGACAGGTGATACCCCTTGTAGTGGAGCAGACCATCACATACATGAGGAGCAATGGAGGTGAGTCATTCACTGATTCAGAACCTGCATCCTACAGACCTATTCTGAATTGAAGGGAAGTCTTCCTGTGTCAGTAGCTGTTGTAGCCTTATTGCTGAAAAGTGTTCCCCTGGCAGCTAATAAATGTTATACAACTTGGAGCCATCCTGTTGAAAAGTGTTCCCGTGAGAGCCAGTGTATGTAGCCATCTTGTTGAAAAGTGTTCCTATGACTACCACTGTATGTAGCCATTTTGCTGAAAAGTGTTCCTATGACTACCAGTGTATGTAGCCATCTTGTTGGAAAGTGTTCCTATGACTACCAGTGTATGTAGCCATCTTGCTGAAAAGTGTTCCTGTGACAACCAGTGTATGTAGCCATCTTGCTGAAAAGTGTTCCTGTGACAACCAGTGTATGTAGCCATCTTGCTGAAAAGTGTTCCTGTGACAGCCAGTATTTAGCCTTCTTGCTGAGAAGTGTTCCTATTAGCAGCCAGTATTTAGCCTTTTGCATAGAAGTGTTCCTATTAGCAGCCATTATTTATCCTTTTGCATAGAAGTGTTCCTATTAGCAGCCATTATTTAGCCTTCTTGCTGAGAAGTGTTCCTATTAGCAGCCATTATTTAGCCTTTTGCATAGAAGTGTTCCTATTAGCAGCCAGTATTTAGCCTTCTTGCTGAGAAGTGTTCCTATTAGCAGCCAGTATTTAGCCTTCTTGCTGAGAAGTGTTCCTATTAGCAGCCAGTATTTAGCCTTCTTGCTGAGAAGTGTTCCTATTAGCAGCCAGTATTTAGCCTTCTTGCTGAGAAGTGTTCCTATTAGCAGCCAGTATTTAGCCTTCTTGCTGAGAAGTGTTCCTATTAGCAGCCAGTATTTAGCCTTCTTGCTGAGAAGTGTTCCTATTAGCAGCCAGTATTTAGCCTTCTTGCTGAGAAGTGTTCCTACTGGCAGCTGGTGTATATATAGCCATCTTGCTGAGAGGTCTGACTACAAGGTTGACTATAGCAGCCAATATATAGCCATCTTGCTGAGAAGTGTTCCCATTAGCAGCCAGTGTATAGTCATCTTGCTGAGAAGTGTTCCCATTAGCAGCCAATATATAGCCATCTTGCTGAGAAGTGTTCCCATTAGCAGCCAGTGTATAGTCATCTTGCTGAGAAGTGTTCCCATTAGCAGCCAATATATAGCCATCTTGCTGAGAAGTGTTCCCATTAGCAGCCAATATATAGCCATCTTGCTGAGAAGTGTTAATTCCCATTAGCAGCCAGTGTGTAGCCATCTTGCTGAGGGATCTGACTAGAAGTCCAACTATAGCAGCCAGTGTGTAGCCATCTTGCTGAGAAGTCTGACTTTGGCAGCCAGGTTGACTGTAAAGGGAACATGATGATAAAATAGGCAAGTAGGTAATTGTTGTATAGTGCTGTCAACCACACAGGTCTTATCAGAGAAGGGAAATACAATAAAAAAACATAAAAAAACATTCAGAAGCCAAAGTCAAACATTCCAGTGCTGAATTAGGCTGTTGTGATGGTGTTGTTGATGATGATGATGTGATGATGTTGGCTTTCAGGTGATGAAGTTGAAGGCATATTTCGTCGCTGTGCCAGTCTGTCAACATTGAAGGAAGTGCAAGAGAAGTATAATAGTGGTGAGTTGTTTATTGGTGTGTGTTTAAAAATAAACAAGAACCTTCTTACAACATATGAAGTATTATGAGACTTAATGATAGTGATTTCATTTGAATGAACACACATGGGGGTTAACTGGCGCTCAAAATACATAACACAAGTACAACGACAAAGACTTGAGTCACCTGTGGTAACTCTCACCTGGCATGCATGTAAATACAACGTACATAAACTCCACCAGAGTTGCACCACAGGTACATTCATTTGAATGAATCAGATAATGAAGCATGGAAATATGTGTGGCAAAAGTTCATTCTCCTGGTCTGTGAAGTAAAAAAAGTCTTTTGCAAACAAATGCAAGAGAAAAGAAGTAGAGAGAAGGATCTACCAGTGTGTTGAGGTCAGTGAGATGGTGACTTTATTGTGCATAATGTGTGGCACTGGTGTGTGTTTTAATGCTTGTAGTTTGTATGAATGTCTGAGAGTGTTCAAGGTTTCTTTGATTTTTTCTGCAGTCAGTGGTTGCTGGCTGAAACTTACCAGAAACTTTGCCACTAAAATAGACTGAAGTGTACCAGAAACTGCTGTTTAGCTGACTGAAACACACCAGAAACTTTGCTGTTTAGCTGACTGAAACATACCAGAAACTTTGCTGTTTAGCTGACTGAAACACACCAGAAACTTTGCTGTTTAACTGACTGAAACATACCAGAAACTTTGCTGTTGAGCTGACTGGAAAATACTAGAAACTTTGCTGCTTAGCTGACTGAAACACACTAGAAACTTTGCTGTTTAACTGACCGAAAAACACCAGAAACTTTGCTGTTTAACTGACTGGAAAATACCAGAAACTTTGCTGCTTAGCTGACTAAAACACACCAGAAACTTTGCTGTTTAACTGACTGGAAAATACCAGAAACTTTGCTGCTTAGCTGACTGAAACACACCAGAAACTTTGCTGTTTAGCTGACTGAAACATACCAGAAACTTTGCCACTATATAGTTGGCTGTGAGGTACAAAGTCTGTCCCATATATAATTGTCTGAAAGTTATGTAAACTGTGGGACATATTTAGCTATCAGTAATACTCAATTTATTATACAAAAAGCTTTTTCACCTGTTTATTTGGCTGCCGGGGTGCAAGAAATTGTGCCACCTATTTAATTGGCTGAAAGGTATGAAAAACCTTACCATTTATTTAGCTGATTTGCAATAGAAGGTAGGTAGGTAAGTTGGTGTTTGACGCCTAGTCAGCCGGTGCAGTTATATCAGGGCGATTGCAATACAAGAAAGTTTACCACCTGCTGAGGTGAGCACATGAGGCATACAAGAAAATTCTATGTATTTGGTTGACTAAGCTGCACAAGAAACTGTGCCAGCTGTTTTGTTGCCTGATAGTTTGTCATTTTTCCAGGTGAGCCAGTGGACTTTGCAGACTATGGGGATATTCACGTGCCTGCTGCCATCTTGAAGAAGTTTCTTCGAGAGTTGCAGGAACCACTCATGACCTTTGACCTGTTTGAACCAATCACCCGGCTACACTGTAAGTGGCAAACCAACAGTGAACGTAATGCATCAGTGTCAAGGCCCACTTGTAACATGCTGCGTTCCCTCCATGTTTTTAATACGCTTGCTGCTGCAGTGGCTGGAGAGGGCGGGAGGGATCCCTTTTAACAAGTGGTATTTAATTTAAACACAGCAATAAATAAAGTAAAAAACTATAAAAAGAAAACCAAAAAAAACACAACTCATAATGGGAGATGGCAGATTTGAGATTTGAAATAGCTATTTTTGAAACCACTGGAAATCCTTTCATGAGACTTCATGCGTGGGTGACAACATGTGCCTTTAGAAGCTTCCTCTGTTTCAGAATATCAAACCCGGTGGTGAATGACTGCATGAAAAGATTATCTGTATGCAGAAATTAACTGTATCTCCTAAAGGTTAATTACTTTACACCTACAGAAGGGCATGCCTTGGCAAAAGATACATTATTTCTCTCGCTACAGTCCATAATAAGTAAGCAGATGTGTTCACAGTGTGTATTGTTGCACACAGTGACAACGATAATAATAACAGTGTACTTATTCATCCCTGTGGGAAATTTAAAGTTGTTCAACCACATACATTGAAGCACCCCTGAAAATCCCACGCCCCCCCTTGTGAATTAGAGACGATCTAACAGCGGTATGGAAACACCCCCTGTATGGCATAACAGAAGATGAAGAATCAAAATGATGACCATGGCTACTGCTGGGGACTGGAACTTTATGGCCTGTTGCAGGAGTTCCCACTTTGTATTTGCGTTTAGCCTCGGTAAGCAGATTTGACTGGGATACGGTTTTAGATTTGAGAAGAGTGTTAAATCCCTGTTGATTTATGGTGGAATTTATTTGTTCATCCTGGGGTGACCATGGCTGCTTAACAGGATGTTAAAATCCACTTGCTGACTGTTGGCAGTGTAAGAGAAGGCATAGTAATGTTGGCAGGACTGGTGGTGATGACTCAGACTGGTGTCAAACTCTCTTTTCAGTCCATGATGCTCCCAAGCAGATGGTGGAAGTGCAGCGTATGCTGCAGGATGAACTGCCTGAGGACAACTACGACATCCTCAAGTTTGTCATTCAGTTCCTTGTTGAGGTGCGTGCAGTTTTCTCTCCCTCCGTTGTTCTTTTGTTCTTCTTTTCAGTGTCTTCCATTGAGGTGATGCTGAGTACACTCTCTCTTTTTTGTTTGTAGCCCATATCTTTGTGTGGTGTGGGCAGGTATGGTGCATTGTGTTGGGATTGGAAGCCTTGGTTTTGCAAAACATTTGTTGCAAGTGATTTAGAAATGTGGAGAGATTTGAATGCCATAGAAAACCATTACCTTTTTATGTTACAGTATTTGTTTTGTTTTCTTTTTCTTGATTTAGATTTTTGTTGTTATTGCTGTAAGGATGCAAACATCATACTGTTTCTGTTGTTTCATTTATCTACTTCTTCTTTGTTAAAAAAACAACCTTATTTTGCATTCTACTTGTGTCTTCTTCTCTGTTTTTTGTTGTTGTTTTTTTCTCCTTTTTTTCTTCTTCTATTTTTCTCTCCTTTTTCTCTCTCTCCTTTTATGTCTTCCTCCCTCTGTGCATCTTCTTGTCATTTGTTCTGTTTTCTGTTAGTCATTGGACTTATGAAGAGGTATTTGACTTTTTGTGCCTAGTTGTGCTTGCTGCTGATTAACATAGCGTATCAGAGTCAAGGTCCACGTACTTGTAATGTGTTGTGTTGTGTCCAGAACTTTGAACCAGCTTTGAACTTTGAACTTGTGATTTTTGTGAGTTATGTTTGGAACCAGTAATGCAGGATTGTGGATGTGTGCCTCATCTTGTGGTGACTGTACATTTGGTGTGTATGGAGTTTTTTTAAATTTTATTTGTCTAGAGAAAGGGCTTACTTATGTGAAAGCAGTTTAAATGTGCATTTGCCTTTGACAAAGTTTGATTGTCCTGAAGTGATCCTATGCTCCAGGACTTCAAAATCCAGTTCCCAACAAACAACAAGACGTTAGAATATGAGAACTAACTACATCATGTCATCACTTTGACAGTAACAGCTAGGTGACTCAGAAGGCAGAGATCCACAAGATGACTCCTGTTAACTGAGAACTAACTACATCATGTCATCACTTTGACAGTAACAGCTAGGTGACTCAGAAGGCAGAGATCCACAAGATGACTCCTGTTAACTGAGAACTAACTACATCATGTCATCACTTTGACAGTTACAGCTAGGTAGCTCAGAAGGCAGAGATCAACAAGATGACTTCTATTAACTGAAAACCAACTAGTTCATGCCATCACTTTGATGATTGCAGGTGGCTCAGAAGGCAAAGTCCAAAAGATGACTCTCATTAACTGAAAAACGTCTAGTTTATGCCGTCACTTTGATGATTACAGGTGGCACAGAAGGCGGAGACCAACAAGATGACACCAGCCAACATTGCCACGGTGTTTGGCCCCAACCTGGCCTGGTCCAAGGGACAGGCCAACCTCTCCACTGTAGAGCCGGTCATCATGTTTACCCAGCTCCTCATCCAGAATTTTGATGATGTCTTCCTCAGGTGACCTTCACCTTGTGTCAAGGATCTGCAGTCGGCCATACATCATACCACGCTTCACAGAAATTCCATCATTTGACGTCTCTTTCTGTGTTACCTGACAGTTCTTAAATGATGTGTGGCATGTTAAAAACAATGTATGACAAGTTTTGTCCTCAAGGCTACTCAGGATGACCTTGAAGGCCAGATAACATGACCTTGACCCTCACTATGACCTCCTATTGTCTCCTTTGTATTATGAGTGTTATTCTCAAACCATGTGATATATCATATGTCTTAATGAGTTAAAATATCTGTGTGAAGCCTGTTCAGATGATGAACCTTAGTGGCAATGGCATATACGACCTGAACAACATGGATGGAAACTAGCAGAGGCCCTTGAAGTTAATTTTTTTTTTTTTTTTTTTAAAGTGACTACGAGACATTTACGCAATTAAAAACAACAATGGAAGCTGATGCAGACAGCTACCTAGCCTGTGATGATGGAGAATGATGGAACATGCAATTAAAGGGAACAATGACATACACACTAGTGTTGGTATTCTGTTGTGCATGTGTTTACTGTCCGGGTCCATGTCTGTTCCTTCTACCTTCCACACCTGTCCCTTCCACCACCTCAACAGCCTCCCAATAAGGGTGAGTCTGTGAAGGCGAGTATGGTAGTGATGTGGACAGCACTCTGGCAGTGAAACAGCTGTGATGTGAAGCCTGAGTTCCGTTCACTATCTGTTGCTGAAAAGCACCCCCCCCCCAGTCTCTTTCACCCTGACATGATTATTGACTGGGTGCCAAAAACCAATCTCTGTTTCTGTCTCTGTCTCTGTCTGTCTGTTTCTCTCTCTCTCTCTCTCTCTCTCTCTCTCTCTCTCTCTCTCTCTCTCTCTCTCTCTCTCTCTCTCTCTCTTTCGCACCCCCCCCACCCCCACCCCCACCCCCAACTCTCTCTCTTGCCACTGTTGTATTTTTGTGCAGACGCTTGAAATATTTTTTGAAGAGGAACCCACCGTGTGTGTAGAAGGGGCAGACTGGGATGGGATGGTTGGGTTTTTTCTTCAGGGAAACACCAAAGTTTCATGTACATGTCTCTTGCTGTGTGATCTGAATGTTTTGGGGTGGCCAGTCTGAAAGAAAGAGTTCAAATAGTGTGGTCAGAGAGATTAGAATTGAGGCAGTCTGTGCATGATTTTACAGTGTGAAAAACTGTGATACATTGAGACACTTTATCCTTGACAGGTATGACTATTTTCTTGGCCGGTATAACTTTTTCTTTGACAGGTGTATTTTTTCCTTGATAAATAAAACTGACATTTAACTTTTTTCTTCACAGGTGTACTTTTTCCTTGACATGTATTGACACTGAGATTGCTTTCTAACTTGAAAGCCATAAGTACAAACACTAATGGCTTTTGCCGTGGGTCCTACTGACCTAAACAACATCTCTAACTCTACACAGAAGACACTGGGGTCCTCTGAATGCCCGTCTGCCAGCAGTGGCGATTACTGCCTCCGACAGTAACCTATGCCTTTCCCAGGCTTGGCATATTGTGTACCTTATTTTTGAATGCCACCACTGAACTATAAAACAGTGCAGTTAACCAGGGTTATGGAGTAGAACCATAAATAAAGTGATTTTATTTTTATTCACAATTGGCCCATCCCTCCCATAGTTCAGGAGCTGTGTGAGAGTCGAGTTGGACGTCCTGGGCTGTCCGTCCTAACGAGCCTTCTGGTTTCTGTGGAAATAAAGATTTATTGAACCGTGCTTTGGCGTTGGTCACAACTTGTCCCTAATATGTCAGCTGACATCTGAGGACATTAAGCATCAACTCATCATCCCTCCCTTCCCCCCTTATCCCCAAGCTAAATAGTAGTAACTAGTAAAGAATATTAAATCAAGAAAACACGCCAAAATATTGAAACAAAAAAGGCTTAAACAGTACAGGTATGATTTGTTGCCACACCTTTTTTCTTCTTGCTCTTCTGTTTCCTCTTCATTGTTTTCCAGGCCTTGTCCATTGTTTCCCTTGATTCAGTGAAGAGAAGATTCTGTTGTGAATTGCCGTGCTTCACATTTTGATCAGTTGTCGTTGGTTGACATTGCAGGTTATGCTCCTCTTGGGACATAAATTTGAATGTTCTGGGCTTGTTTATTCTGAGATGGAGTACTTTGAAAAGGGAGCAAGGTTATACTGGAAAGTGTTCTTCTGGTTATATTGATTACACTTAAGGTGGAACATCACTTATCATTCTTTTTTCCTTGTATAACATGTTTGATTTTCTGAATTTCTTTAATTGCATGTGATATGTTTTGCCTGAGAATTTTAGTTTTTGAGAATTGTAGTTTTTAAAGAAGAGTACTGAAGCAAAGTTTGAGTCTTTATTGCTTTTTTTTTTCTTGCTTTTTTTCCTGCATTTGTTTTCTTCTTGCTCGTAAATTATGTCAGCCACAGTGCGTTGATTGAGAATTTGTTGCACTTTTGACTGATTTGATTATCTTGTTTACTTGTATCTAACAATCATGGCCATGAGACAGTTGTTCATGGGCTTGGCAAATGTCACTTGCTTTCTTTATGTTTTGGTTTGCTCTCACCGTTCCAACATTAGATGATGATCAGTTAGCTGCACGCTTGAGGAGTTTTGATTTCTGACATAATGAAAGAGTTTATGTAGTAACAGTCTTGTTATTCTTCTACTTCTTATTGTTTATGTAGTAACAGTCTTGTTCTTCTTCTACTTCTTATTGTTTTTCTATTGAAACCAAGGCACTGAAATTGAACACATACAAGTCCACAGTTTTAGTATGAGTAACCCTTTCTTTGCTCTCTCAAGATGGTGTAACCAATAATGAACTAAAAAACACACCAACATCCAGCAACTGGATCTGGAAAATAGAGAACGCCTCATGCATATGTATGGCAACTGTTTCGTAAACTGTAGTGTGACAGGAAATAATATTATGTATATATAATACTGTTGAATTGTACTTTAGCCAGAAATATTTGTAGTTAATATTGACAGTGATAATTACAATAGGGCATCTTGTTGTGGTACAGTTGGGTGTGAGTGTCAGCTGTTTATGTTATGAAGAGCATATTTTGTTATTATGTAACTTGAAAGCCTGGCTATGCTGACAAGTTCAGTGGGGAATGCTCCTCATGTGTTGATTTCAACACATGGCTAGGAAGAGAAATAGATGTATTTGTCTAACTTGTTAATGTACATACATTCAGACAAATGAAGAGTAAGTTTTTTCTCTCTCCCCTTTTGGAAGTTACGCCTCTTCAGAGAAAGGTATTTGACATGTGACCTTGTTCTGTTGTTTTTTAACATGTGAAACACATGTGTTGCTACACTATTATACACATATTGTGTACCTTATTTTTGAATGCCACCACTGAACTATAAAACTGTGCAGTTAACCGGGGTTATGGAGTAGAACCATAACCTTTAAAGTGGACACTAAGCCAAGAAGCATAATGGGTCCTATGAATAAGAATGGAATTTAGAAAATGAACAAGACAACTCTCTAGCAGTTTTCAGTCAGTTTAGGGTGTTGTTTGTTGAACAATGATGTTTGAACCTCATAAAAACAGCCTTGATTGCTGCCATTTTTTGTGCCTGGTAGTCTGTGTCTGACATGAACAAGACCGGCTGATGTGTCTGTTTGTTGCTCTTCATTGGTGAAGAGTAAACCGACATGAATATGCCCTGAGCATTGCAAATTCAGACCCAAAAGGTATGTCTGTCACATAAATATTTAATAGAACAACCATACAAAGCCTGTAAATGAAAATATTTACAGTTATTTAAGCCCACTAGCTTCTTTGCCTAGGGTCACCTTTAAAATGTTCATGAAACTGTTTGACATTTTGATTTGCACATTTGAGGACAGCTAGCCTTTCCCTATTTCTTCAGATTTGTTTGTCTTCATCGTCAGCATAGTAGACCACAGCACTGCCAAGTACTGACCCATAGTTTGAGACAAACAGCATGAACTGTTTCTGTATGTAGCATTGACTGGCTGGTTGCCGATGAAGTGGGTCTGCTATGCAAGCCATTGTGGGTCTGGGTCTGTTGGAGGATGCTCAAAAGGTGAATTGAGAACTAGAACGAAAGGCTACACTGTGTAAAAGAAAAAAGTGATGGCTGTTAATTTGTGTGACCTGGGTTATGTCAAACTGTTTCCGAATTTTCTGCGTGTTTTGCCCTGAAAATTGGGTCAGTTACTGTTAAGTTGTGTGACCTGGGTTACGTCAAACTTTTTCCGAATTTTCTGTGCGTTTTGCAATGAAAATTGGATGAGTTCAGTGTTGGGCTGTTTTGAACCTTTGGTGCTGTTACAGGTCATGTAGGAGTGTGCGTAGCAATGTTTTGTTTGTTTTTGTTTTTTGTTGTTGCTTTTTTGATGATGAAAATAAATTGACAACAGCAGCACAAATATAAGAAGAAGAAAAAAAATAAAAAATCCACAGAAAATGGCCTTTCTGAAGTGGCTTTTGGATTAATGTATTGATTTACTTATCCAGTGACACATTTCAAAAATATTTCTTTTATTACTTGTGTGTGTCTATATTTGCTTGTTTGTGTTCTGTTTCTGTATGTGTGTGCCTATTGATGCTGCATTCCTAAAATATATTATTTAAAAAAATGGGAATTTCTTTGACCCCTGAAGTGGTAATGACTGTTCATATGCAATCGGGGCCATTATGTGTGATGATCAAATAGCCCCCATATTTGCATTTAGGTGACAACATTGAAAAAAAACTGGCACATGTGGAGCACAAATAAGGACTATCTGGCTGGCCTAATTGTGTTTAAAGTTTAGATAAGATTCATGCATCTACTGATCTAGAGACAGACATTTTATTTTATTTATGGAAACAGATCATTGAGTCACTGACAGCTTCTGTAGTCAAAGTAAACTTTGACTCTTGGAAATTGACAGTCTCTCATCATGCAGTATCTAAACTGTTTAACATTTTTTATGGAAACAGATCATTGAGTCACTGATAGCTTCTGTAGTCAAAGTGAACTTTGACTCTTGGAAATTGACAGTCTCTCATCATGCAGTGTCTAAACTGTTTAACATTTTTTATGGAAACAGATTATTGAGTCACTGATAGCTTCTGTAGTCAAAGTGAACTTTGACTCTTGGAAATTGACAGTCTCTCATCATGCAGTGTCTAAACTGTTTAACATTTTTGACGTCACTTGCATTGCATTGCTGGTCAAACAAAGGAGTTTCCAGATCTAAAAAGAAACACAAGCAAATAGCTATTTTGGAGCCCATTGATGACTCATGTGTTTGATTGATGACTCATGTGTTCAGAAGGAGAGCAAGACTTTTGGACTCTTTAGCAATTTGCCTTTAACTTTATTTGCTCTTCATGCGTTATGTTGTCCTAGACTTGTTTACAACAAGAATTTGTTTCTCATTTAAAATGTATACTGTACAGGCAGATATTAGATTTGACATTGTATGGTCTGGAGATTATTGTTTAATAAACTATAAAATATCACCACCGTACTTTCTCCTGCTCTTACACCCTAAAAAGAAGTCTTATATTTTGTTAATAAAGGGACAGAAAATGACAGCATATATTTTTGTATTAAAAGTACCCTAAAAATCACTTGTGTGATTTTGATGTATACTGTTAGAACTAAGAAGTGTTCTTTGTTTTGAATGGAAGTGGGTGCACAAAAACGAAAACTTTGTGTGTGCATAAAATACTTTGTAAGGTAAGGGGGTGGGGGGGGGGGGGGGGTATGCATGTATGTGTGTGATTGTCATTTTGTCACATTGCCTTTCACTTTGTTTCCACTTCCCTGTGCATGTATGTATTGGATTCACTGGATGATTGTACACGCTTAAGAGTGCAATATAATATTCTACTCTTTAAACTGATATTGCTTAAGTCATTACAGCTTTTTGCCATTTGTTTTATATTTAGTTACCTATGTTTGTGTGCATGTATTCCAATTTCAGACATCTTCATTCCACAATGTTGCTGTTTTTTCATGTACAGTTAAAAAAAATTTTTTTTTTTTTTTTTTAAAGGTAGGTGCTTGATCTTAGTGTAGTTTCTGGTCGGCTTAGCCCTGCATACGTAGACCCAGCAAAGATTGGGCAGCCTGCGTTGCTAGAAGGTGCCGGTACGGGCTACTCTTGATTTTTTAACGAGTAACCTCCCTTGTCGCAAAGTCGTTGAGTAACTTCCCTTCAAACAAGAGGGTTGTCTGATATTTAATTTGAGGGTTCAATTTCTAATTACTTACTTATTCGAATTAAATATTTGTGTAGTTGCTTGCACCTTGTTTTTGTGCCTTTTTAAGTTGCCAGACTAGATGGGGTTTTCCATTCAAACGAGAACAGAAGGTTGGAAAGTTATATAATTATGGGCAAGCCTCCAAATTACAACAATACCTATGAGCCGGTGGACACTAGAAACCATTTTGGTTATTCTGTGCTCACCCCTGCTATAATTTTCCATGGACGTCTCTGTGGGTTGCTTTGTTACAAAAAATTGTCATGCACTATGTTCCGCCCTGTTTTCTAGCTGAACATCTCTGTAAGCCACTGGGATCAAAGTGCGCAAAAGCTTCAAAAGAAGGCTCATTTTAATTAATACAAAAGAATGCAAATTTTTAGTGCAAGCACATTTTTCAAGTGACAAACAAACAGATAATGCACTGACATACAATAAAATGGAAGAAATCTGACAACATTGGTTGCGGTTGTTTGAGGTATAAAATGTTTGTATTGTCTAATTGAAATGAATGTTGTTTTGAACCTTTTGTGTGATTTGATCTCGTTTCAGAACACTTGCAGTCAACTTTGTTTCAGATTTGTTGTTGTTGTTGTTTCTTGGCCACTTTTTTCTGCCCTGCTTTCCTGCATACGTTTCTGTATGTTGCTGTGTTACAACACTTGGCCACTCCATTCTGCCCTGCTGTCTAGCTGAACGTTTCTGTGGGTTGCTTTGTTACAGCACTTGGCCACTCTATTCTGCCCTGCTGAACATTTCTGTGGGTTGATTTCTCAGTGAGCTTTGCGAAAAGTCTGAGACCTTGCCAAGTGAGTGACTCCGCTACAACTGGAGCAAGGAGCATAAACAAACTAAACAGCGTTAGAGACAGGACTGTTTCCTCCTTTAAATCCTGTTAATTCTCCCCGCGCATCATTCTCCCTCTTTCATTCCAGTCCAATCTGCTCACAGAATATGCATCTATTTCTGCTGTGGCTGGTTTCTGGTGCCTACAGGATGCCTGTTCATTTTCCGTGGAAAGCAGTTTACTCTGAAGGCACGTTGGTGTGTACTTGCCTGTGAACATTTTTGCCTTGTTTAATGGACGTTTTGACATGTGAAGTAAGTAAGTAAGCGTACCTTTGCACACACTCACACACACGCACCCCTTTCCTTCTTCCCCCTGCCACCCCCACGTTTCATAGTGCATCTCCCGTGGACCATTACCTGCACTAGGCTATACTGTCTTGCTCTACACGTGTACTAGAATCTCACTAGGTTGATTTGTGGTTTTCTTCTCTTTCGTTTGTCTCTTTAGTTTTTTGATGTAGCTTTTGTTTTAGTTCTCGACGACACTGAACTGATGATAGAATGATTTCTGAAACATTAAACCTACCACAAAACACAAAAGTGATTGTTTGAGTCTTGTAATTGCAATAATTTAACTGGTTGCTAGTTGTGTAATAATTTCGTACTCTTCATTATGTGCATGTATGAGAGCGAGCTAGCGAGAGAGAAAGAGAGAGCGCGTGCCCGCACAAACGTATGCACATCATGCACACTCTCTCTCTCTGTCTTTCTGTCTGCCTGTCTGTCTGTGTGTGTGTCTCTCTCTCTCTCTCTCTCTCTCTCTCTCTCTCTCTCTCTCTCTCTCTCTCTCTCTCTCTCTCTCTCTCTCTCTCTCTCTCTCTCTCTCTCTCTGTGTCTGTCTGTCTCTGTCTCTGTCTCTGTCTCTCTCTGTCTCTCTGTCTCTCTGTCTCTCTCTCTCTCTCTCTCTCTCTCTCTCTCTCTCTCTCTCTCTCTCTCTCTCTCTCACACACACACACACACACACACACACACACACGCATCAATATCACACAAACGATATCTATGTTTATATACAAGAACTAGTTTGCCATTGTAATTGTTTTCCCCGAGTACTAATACTACGCCAGGTCCCGCGGTCAGGTCAGCAGCGCTGTAGCCTATATTAGTTATTACCCCATGCACATTGAGCAACGTTCATCCACTAAGCTTGGCAAGTGAATAGTGGCGGGGATTAGGATTAGCTTAATCCATCCCGCTGCGGTAGACTATGCTGACGGCAGTTCTGTAGGGGAGTCTGCCAGACGATGTTTCTGCCGCTTTCAATGGAAGTTTAAACACAACGAGCTGCGAGTTTGAGGCAATTGGTCACCACGGAACTTGTCAGACGAAAAACTCATCAAGAACACGGCGAAGGGATTTCCTGGTGTAAAAGTGAATGTGGCAATATCCTATTCACCAACAGAATTTCTGGGATAGTGTGGTAGGGCCTAAACATTTTTATTTTTTTTAACGGATTTATGTGGAAAGGAGATCAGTGTTGTATAACAATTTGAATTTTGTGCCAGTAAAAGTCAGAAAAATCAAAAATGAATCAGATATTTCTACTAAAAAAATAAAAAATAAATCATATCTTCGGAGCTTTTGATGATCGTACAAGAATAAAGTCAGTGAATAAAAAATAAATAAAAATGTATTAAAAACAAAATATCAGACAAAATTAATATACAATATTGTGGAATAATTATTATTCAAAAATCAGTTTAGAGTAAGGGGATATATCGGGAAAATAAAATACCCACTTTATTTTTTATCTACGATCACACCTGACTACGCCGAACTGTGTCTGTGCTGGTAAAAACGAACGATTAGGCCACACGAACAGTTAGCAGCTGGATTTCTGACGTCCTGTTAATCACACAGGGTCATCCCAGGCGATTCTGTTTTGAAATGTGCATTTGCTTGTGACAGTGTGATCGTCCTCAGGTGTTAGACAGTTTGATCGTCCTCAGGTGTTAGTTCGATCGTCCTGAGGTGACCCTGTGCCGTTGACAGGACGTTAAAGTTCAGTTACCAACTAACTAGCTGCACCAACAGTCAGTTCTTGGACGTTCTAAAGCGCAGTGAGTTTGTGTACACAAGAGAATAGCGCCATACGAAGGTTATTTATTATTATTAACGTTAACGAAGGGAGATGTGTTCGATGTAGTCTGAGTCAAAATTTTGATAAGTTTATTCTTGATTCGCTTATTCAGCCAACCATACATAACACAAATGTAAGTTGTGTAAAAGTAGTGAAGAAAAATATAAAGATAAGATGGCAATACTGCCGTGATGATAATGGTAACACGGATGAATAAGAGGAAAAAGGCTCAATGACGATACATTGTTTATAACATTATATCATCATTAACATGATGACCATAATGATGATAACAATATCTGAGCGTAAACAGGCCTTGAATTGGGATGAGAACGCCGAAGACAGACTTGAATCCGTCACACTGAATGCGACCTATGGTAATATTGGTGTAGACTAGCTATTCGAGTTCAGTTTCAGGCGGAATGACAAGCTGTGTCGACATACTTATTTTACATTTTTACTTTCTGAATCTGATTATTTTCCAAGCATCATTATCAGTCAAACGTAAATATATTCTTCTCATTAAAATGTAGCCTTTGTGACTGTCATATAGTTTTAGTTTAGCTTAATGTTTGTGTATGTATGCTTCCTTTTGTTTTAAATTTGCGTATGTCCCGATCTGCAGATTTCAAAAAAGGGGTAGATTTTAACATAATTTTGAACTGTGCATTAGACAGCTTGATCGTCCTGAGGTGTTAGTTTGATCGTCCTGACGTGTTATTTGATCGTCCTCAGGTGTTAGTTCGATCATCATGAGGTGTTAGTTTGATCGTCCTGAGGTGTTAGACAGTTTGATCGTTCTGAGGTGATCCTGTGCGGTTGGCAGGACACTAAAATCCCATTACTAACTACTTTGTCGGCTGTTTTGGGTGTAAAATGTCGTATTCAGTACGGGTATTCAGTCTGTGAGAAGGCGCGGTAGAAACCTTCATTTATTATTAATTATTATTATTATTAACCTGTGTGTGTGTGTGGGGGGGGGGGGGGGGGGGCGCGCAGTAGAAACCTTCATTTATTATTTATTATTATTAATCTGTGTGTGTGTGTGTGTGTGTGTGTGTGTGTGTGTGTGTGTGTGTGTGTGTGTGTGTGTGTGTGTGTGTGTGTGTGTGTGTGTGTTGTTGGTTGTTGTTTTTGTGACAGACCCAGTGACCTGAGCGCCGCCGCCGACACGGGCCAGTGATGTCACGATCCTCCCATACGGCTGGCACGGGCAGTCTGCCCTATACTGCCAGCCCTGGCTCTCAGGAAAGGTGGCGTGCGCACGCACGCACACACACACACACACACACACACACACACACACACACACACACACACACACACACACACACACACACACACACACACACACACACACACACACACACACACACACACACACACGCACACACGCACGCACTATTGTGAGCCAGCCACCACATTGAAAACGAACAGAAAAAGAAGAAAAATACTTTCCTTTCCGGACCCTTCATTGTCAATGGTTATTTTCATGAACAGGGCCCATATGTTTTAAGAGCAAACAGCCCCCTTAATCACTTTTATCTTCTAAAGTGTTACGCCATTGAATAAATCGGCACGTGTGAAATGAGAGACTCATTTTTCTAAGTTTTGGCAGCTTAAAGGCAGCTGGGAAGGGGGTTATTGCGGCTCTGATGATTCCGTTACCAACAGAGGTTACTGCTGAGGAGAAAACGAACACTTGTAGGCCGACGGACCGACGCCGTCCGATGTGCCCTCGAAGACCACAAGTTTGTCAAGAAAATTTTGGATTCACGCATAAGACACATCATAGTTAACACAGACGGCAAGGTGGAGACAATAAAATCTTAAATCGGAAGTGGTCATTGGGTCACTGGTGACTGCTACAGTCGAAGTGGAGTTTGATTGAATTTGAAATCGAAACTGACAAGGCGATTGTCATGCGATGTCCAATCAGTTTCGAGCTTTCGACGTCACGCGCGTTGCATTGTTGGCAAAACAAGGGATTTACCCCGATTTCAAAAATAAACACAAACAAATAGCTGTTTGGGAGCCTTTTGACGACTCGTGCATGTAAAAAGAGAGCCGGTTTTATAGACTTCAACTATTGTTGTTGTTGTTGATAGCTTTTATATAGCGCTATTCTCCGCTCTCGAGCAGACTCACTGCGCTCGCATGTGATTTTACATGAGTGGATAGTTTTCAAAGCGCGTTTTTTTAATATCTACCGAAGTGGTGTGCTTACTGCGCTGACATGGCTGGTGCCACATGAAACTGCTGCCGTCTCGGAGCGTTCTGTGTACACCATACAACCATGCACCATGCCACTTCATGCAAAGCCACATACGTAGGGTGCATGCTTGTTTAACTGTAACCTGCCACCTGCACTTTTGGCGTAAGATTCAGCACAAAAGGTTGACTCAGGAGAAGAAAATTCTCCCTCCGCTCCTGCAGGGAATCGAACCCGCGACCTATCAGTCACGAGTCCGGCGCTGCAACCACCGAGCTATTCCCGCTCCCCATCATACATACATAGGGGCCCAGACGTATAAAGAATACCCATTCCAGTTGTCGTGTCGACAGACGACTGTCGGTGTTCGAGATGCTTCACAAGAACATCCCGCGGACCCCGGACACGGCTCGAACCAGCGAGCTGTGGCAGGTGCCCATTCACAATGAAGGCGGGGAGGGCGAGGATCAGCCACTACCACCACCACCCCTACCGCCTCCAACCGTCTCTTCCTCCTCCGCCACCGGCACCGCGTCCACCTCCACGTCACGTCGGTCCCGCCTTCAGCACCCGGTGCTGGCTGACGTCAGGTGGGTTTCGTCTGTGTTGTGCGGCAACGGTCTGTGTTGTGCGACAACAGCCAGTGCTGTACGGCAACAGACAGTGCTGTACGGCAACAGCCAGTGCTGTACGGCAACAGACAGTGCTGTACGGCAACAGACAGTGCTGTACGGCAACAGTCTGTGTTGTGTGGCAACAGACAGTCTGTGTTGTGTGGCAATAGACAATCTGTGTTGTGCGGAAATACACAGTCTGTGTTGTGCGGCAACAGACAGTCTGTGTTGTGCTGAAATACAGTTCACATGCATGCATGGCCATCCATGTAGTTAGTCAGGTTATACTGACTGTTCACCTGTGTTCTTTGCGATAGACAGCCATGTGTTAACGGTCTTAGCGGGACGCTAGTGTCCGGGTATGGTCATCCGTCTCTGAACCGTTAACTATGACGGCTATATCCGGAGAGAGAGTGTTGTTGTTAGCCTTTTTCGGAGTGTGCTGATCGATCCCCTCATCAGGTCCATCTACGGTCTGAAGCGGTCCAGCATCGCCAGCCGCGGACTTCCGGTCCCCATGCGACCTCCCACCCCCGTCCACCTCCACCTCCTGCCCAACGACATCCAGAAGGAGGAAGAGAGGTCCTACGTGAAGAACTCGCGGCTCAAAGACAACCCCGCCGAAACCTTCACCCACCAGATCATGCAGAACTTCTTCAAGGTGAGTTAATTCAAGCGTGTCAGTAAGGCTGCATGCTGTTGGCTTGTCTGGGCATTCAGCAGCTTCGGTCCAAGGAGTCCTTTGATAAGACCTTCACTCACAAAGTCCTGTAGAACGTCTTTCAGGGTATAAGCACACCAGTGTCAGCTGTTTGGCTGTTCACCTGATAGTGCTTTTGTTGGGTAGTTTGAATGCTCCGAGGCCAGATTTCACGCCGAGCATCTTGTTGGAAGAACTTCTTTCTCAAGAACAACCTAAACGAGGCATATGAATCACCATTACTGCGCCAGAGGTTTTCGAGACGTTCGCGTATATCTGTTTCGGGTTGAGAAGCTCCAAATAATTAGTCTGCCTGTAGAGTCTTATACTGTCCGGTTGGCTCTATGAACATCAAGAAGACGAGTAGAAAAAGAATGAGGAGGGGGCATTGCAGTTGCTGCATTTTGTTTTGCTTGCGCTTCTGAGTAGTTCATATTTTGTACTGGATGTGGTCCGCATGTCGGCACATGTGCCATTGTACTTGTAGATAAAACATGATGATGCTGTAATTGAAATTGCATGATGTATGATGTAATTTGTATGATAATGATGACATTGTAGTTGTACATAGAATATGATGATGATGATGGTGGTGGTGGTGGTGGTGGAGATGACGATTAAATAACGTGTAAGAACAAGAAAAGAATAATTCAGTGATGATTTTTACCTTCATCGCCTGCTCAAAGTACTGAGCACTCGGCTTTGTATAGCTTCCTGTCTGAAGGACTCCATTATGTTTAGTTTCGTAAACCATTCGACACGCACCGCGCATTGTGTGTGAACTCCTGGTGGCTGACACAGTTGCACGCCCCTGTGCAGGCTCCCAAGGCTCGTAACCGTGGTTACGGGATGCCTCGCCCGGACACGCGCGAGGGCAGCGCCACCAATCACCTGATGCTGCACCTCAGCAGGAAACCCTCCTTCGTCCGTGTACCGTCCCACGTCTCTCTGTGTCAGCCAGTCAGGTCAGTCCGCTCCCCGCCTTCCTCTCTCTCACCCCCCCCCCCCCCACTCACACACACACATGCATACACACACACACACACACACACACACACACACACACACACACACACATACATACACATACACGCACGCACGCACGCACTCACGCGCTCACGCACGCACATGAACACTCACCCACCCCTCCGGCACAAACACACACACACACACACACACACACACACACACACACACACACACACACACACACACACACACACACACACACACACACACACACACACACACACACACGGCGTATTCAGTCAGTCGTGACGAGCAGTAGGCTGTAGGCCCTACATGACGGTACCTGCACTACAGGTGCCCCCACCACCGCGGGCTGACGGAGGAGTACTGTGAGATCCTGGGCCCCGGCTGCTGCTCGTCTTGCATCGAGACCACCAACCGGCACATCGCCGAGGAGATCCAACGCCGCCTCTTCCCAGAGATCGAGGTCACGCAGACCTGTCTGGTCGTCCCGGCGCTCAATAAGGTACAGACGATTTTTGTTCGTTCGATTTTATATTTTTTTTGTTTTTTTTTATATTTATTTTATTATTATTATTGTCATTAAAACGAGTATGTTTCTATTGCTATTGTTCTTATTCGCTTTATTAGTGTCATTATTATTATTTTACCATCGATTGTATCAGTCATCCCGCTTTGGGGCGTAACTACGAGAGAGAGACAGACAGACAGACAGACAGACAGACAGACAGACAGACAGACAGACAGACAGACACAAAGACAGAAAGAGACAGAGAGAGCTCAAGTTCAACACCCACTGATCCTTCAAATCATCTCTAAAAGCTAAACCCTGCTGGTGTGTGTGTGTGTGTGTGTGTGTGTGTGTGTGTGTGTGTGTGTGTGTGTGTGTGTGTGTGTGTGTGTGTGTGTGTGTGTGTGTGTGTGTGTGTGTGTGTGAGTGAGTGAGTGTGGGTGTATGCATGAGCGTGCATGCGTGTATGTGCATGTGTGTACACGTTGGCGTGCAAACGCACGTGCATATCTGTGAGTGTGCGCGCAAGCGCGAGCATGTGTTTGTGTGTGCGTGCGTGTGTGTATGCGTGTGTGTATGGTTTTTGTGTGTGTGCTTGTGCATGTGTCTGTGTCTGAGCGCGTGAGCAAGTGAGTGAGTGAATGTGTGTGTGTGTGTGTGTGTGTGTGTGTGTGTGTGTGTGTGTGTGTGTGTGTGTGTGTGTGTGTGTGTGTGTGTGTGTGTGTGTGTGTGTGTGTGTGTGTGTGTGTAAGCGCGTGCACAGGTATGTCTGCCTGATTATCAGTGTCTGTTTGTATCCTTGTCTCCGCTTTTCTTCTTCTTCTTTTTTTTTTTTTTTTTTTACAATCTCCTCTTGTGTTAAAACCTTGCGGCGCGGCAGACACGTTGTGAAAGCGGTTGTTAACCCTAACCATAAACAATGGCGCTGTTTGTGTGCACACGTAGGTGATGAAGGACGGCCACATCAGACAAGTTCGCAGACGTCGCTTGCACGAGTTGCGGCGTTCGGAGCCGGGTTACCCCCCTTTTCAGCGCAGCCGCCAACCCCGCCTCAACTCCAAGTCGCTGTTCGTGTGGGGAGGAGCCAAGAATGACGTCAGCCCACACCTCCCTCCCCTGGGACCCGCTGCCGTCCGTCCCACCGATGCAGTTTCCTCTTTTAGCGTCTGAGCGTCAGACGATTTTTGTTTGCTCGATTTTTTAAATTATTATTTGTCATTAAAAAAATAAAAAAATAAAAATGCTATTACTATTGTTCTTATTCGCTTTATTAGTGTCATTATTATTATTTTACCATGGATTGTATTATTGTGTTTTTAGTCCGGAAACTTGTCAACTCCGTCAATCTGGAAACTGTCCTCTCTGTCTGTTCGATCTTCTTATTTAGATCTCGTCTCTTCCCCAAGTCTAGTATTCCTTCCGACTGGTCTTCTCACTCTTTTTTTCTTTCTCTTTTTCTCTCCACTCTTTTTTGTTTTTC
>OY757544.1:4461040-4507998 GCA_963584105.1 Alviniconcha strummeri
ACATTCCTCCCAGTGTACACAGTACGCCACACGCCGTCCACTTATAGACCGTCCGCTTATAGACACACAGTCCCCTAGATAGGACGGGAAAACGTACTGTCCCCCAGATGGGACGGAAAACGTACTGTACCCTAGATAGGACGGGAAAACGTACTGTACCCTAGATAGGACGGGAAAACGTACTGTCCCCTAGATAGGACGGGAAATACAGTCCCCTAGATAGGACGGGAAATACAGTCCCCTAGACAGGAACAGAAAACGTACTATCCCCTAGATAGGACGGGAAGACGTACGTGACATAGACTTCGCAACCACCGGTTGCAGGTGGCGTCATCGCTTGTTTTGTTATATATATATATGGTGCAAATGACAGATACCACTGACTGCAGGTGACGTCATCGCCTTTTTTTCCCTTTTTTTCCCCCCTTTTTTCTTCTTCTGTTGATTATAGCGCTATTCTCGCTCTCTTGACCCGACTCTTTGCGCTTGCATGTGGTTCTACACGACTGACTAGCTTATGATAGCGCGTTCTTTGAATATCCACCAAAGTGGCATGGCTGGTGCCACATGAAACTGCTGGTGGTGCAAATGCATACCACCGACTGCAGGTGACGTCATCGCTTTTTTCTTCTTTGATGGTGCAGATGCCATACAACCGACTGCAGGTGACGTCATCGCTTTTTCTCTTCTTCTTTTGACGGTGCAAATGACATACCACCGACTGCAGGTGATGTTAACGCTTCTTCTTTTTTTCTTCTTCTTTTTTTCTTTTTTCTTTGTGTGTGTTGATGGTGCAAATGACGTACCACCGACTGCAGTTGACGTCATCCCTTTTTCTCCTTTTCTGTGGCTAGTGCAAATGACAGATACCACCGACTGCAGGTGCAAATGACGTATAGCACCGACTGCAGGTTTTTGATGATGCAAATGACAGATACCACGTGTTCGTCACTTCGACGGGTCAGTATACAAAGAGTATAAATGTGCTTTGAGTGTCATCATATGCTTCTGAACGTCCAAGTGGTAAGTGTCGTCACAGATCACTTATGTTTTCACTTATGTTTTAAGTCTTATCACAACCACTGATATTTTAAGTGTCATCACAGACCACTGATGTTTTAAGTGTCATCACAGACCCCTGATGTTTTAAGTGCCATCACAGACCACTGATGTTTTAAGTGTCATCATAGACCCCTGATGTTTTAAGTGCCATCACAGACCACTGATGTTTTAAGTGTCATCATAGACCACTGATGTTTTAAGTGCCGTCATAGACCACTGATGTTTTAAGTGTCAGCACAGACCACTGATGTTTTAAGTGCCATCACAAATCACTGGCGTTTTAAGTGTCACCACAGACCTCTGACGTTTTAAGTGCCATCACGGACCCCTTGAAATTTTAAGTGTCATAAAGACCCTCTGAAATTTTAGGTGTCATAATGACACTTCTGAAGTTTTAAGTGTCATCACAGACCCCTGAAATTTTAAGTGTCGTCGCAAAATTCTGATATTTTAAGTGTCATAGCACACTCCTGGACTGAGATCGAAACACAGAAAGGCTCAAATGAACGCTTATTTATTTTAACACGGACACAGTATGCACATTTTCGGGAAAATGCCCTTTATCAAGCCACAAAACGACACTTAAACAACAGATAAACGGCTAAAACGATGAAAAATGAAAGAAAAAGACGTATCTTGTTTTGGTTGAGTTTTTGCAGCTTGTTCGGTGCTTGGAAGATTGTTGGCATGACAATGACGTGTAACAAGTGTGATGTAATGAATATTACGTGAGGTAAAACTGAAATGGAACAGAAGAGTGACAGAGAAAGAAGGTGAGGAGATGGAGATGGAGTTTTAAGTTTTAAACACTCGTGGAGTTTTAAGCGTCATAACAGACTTCCGAAGATCTAAGGGTCACGACTGACCCATCACTGACTCACTCGTGTGTCACCACAGCGCTTGAAGTTGAACATTTAAGCGTCGTCACAGACTCCCGAAGTAAGCGTCTTCACCGGCTCCTCTCCATAAAACGTGACTACGGACCTCTGAACAGTGAAGGTCATCGTGGACGCCGGAAGACTTACATCACATCACACACACACATACACACGCACACACGCACGCACGCACATAAAAACACCCATTCCCGCCGCGTCAAGAGACATTAATTTGCACAGATACATCATAACTGTGTATTTGTCTATGACAGCAAGAAGTGTAAGAAACCTTGTCCTTGCCCGAGGTTACTGAAATGTAAAACTGATTATGACTGAGGACCATTGATACTCGCATTGGCAGTGCAGAAATCTGATGCCTTTGGCGCTGTAACCCCGGTGGGAGGGGAGGGAGGGAGGGAGGGGGCCTATGCGTGAGAAGGATCGAGGGCCGTGAAGCCTTTTGCCTCTCTCCCTCGGCAACGAGTTGAACACAAAGCCTGTGAATATTTTATGCGGTTCACACACACGGCGAGTCAAAATCGATATACTTTAGTCTTCCGTGCCCGCAAGTTTGCTTTTCAATCTTTTTGTTACAGCCTCGCGTACAAACACAGAAAAGGATGTGTGTGTGTGTGTTGTGTGTGTGTGTGGTGTGTGTGTGTGTGTGTGTGTGTGTGTGTGTGTGTGAAAGAGAGAGAGAGAGAGGAAAGGGGAGGGAGAGAGAATTTAAACTTAAACGGTTTGTGCCCTTTCGGTATCTGACCATATCCATCTGCACAATCAGACAAAGAAAGTGTGGGAATATAGATACCAGAGAACTGCGAAGGATTCATTCCATAACCCAGCATAGAGACAAGGGATGGGGGGGTGGGGGGGGGGGTGCGGAAGAGAGGTTTGTATGGAGGGAGGAGAAAGAGAGGGAGGTCTTGCCTGGACTTGTTTAAATCCGCATTTGAGAGAATTGGTATTGATCCGCATGGCTTTGACAAAGTGATGACCAGGGTTTTCAAGTATAAGACCGTGAGGCATCACCAGCGGCTTTTGTAGAAACTGTGCTGTGTCATGCTACAGCCAGTTCTTGTTGCTGCTGCTGCTACTGTTGATGGTGGCGTTTTTGTGCTAATGTAGCTGCAGTGGATATGATGTGTTTGTGCATTATATTGTAAAGAAAAAAGGCCGAGGGAAAGACTAGAAAGAAGAAGAAAGAAAAACAAACACACACACACACACACACACACACACACACACACACACACACACACACACACACACACAAAAGAACAAAAATACAAAAAATAAAATAAAATAAAATCGAAAAAAAACGAGGGGAGAGAGACAATTTTCAACAGTGAAACGTAACGCAAATACTGGTGCGTAGTAAATGCAGTCTCTCTCTCTCTCTCTCTCTCTCTCTCTCTCTCTCTCTCTCTCTCTCTCTCTCTCTCTCTCTCTCTCTCTCTCTCTCTCGTGCTTGTCTCATTGCTCTTTCTCCTTGCGGAAAAGGCGGGTTACTTTCATCAGCTTCAGGGAAAACGAACAACAGCAGCGCAGCTCTTCCCAGTCCCTATACTTGGTTACTTGTTATGTGCATCTTAAATTATTCGTAGCGTAAAGGGGCGATTTCTGCATTTCAGTAGCAAAGACTAAACAGAGAGACGGCCAGACAGAGAAAGATAGGGGGCGAGGGTTTGATAGGGGCGGGGCAGACAAGATCATTTGACATTATTTCATAGTAAGACTTCCGGTTTATACCAACAAGGGTGAACATTCAAGTAATTCCGTTCACTCATGCATTCATCGGGAGTTGGTGTGTTGATGGGGGAATTCTTGCCCTATTCAAATGAGGCAACGCCAGCGCCAATAACCGAAGCAGAATAAGCAGATAATTTAAGGGGTTACCTGAAAATGTGCGTATAATTATTTTCCCTCGTCCTATTAAAATCAGAGTTCTTTTAACGTTTGTCTGCTTGAATCACGGCGACTAGTGTTCAGCCGTACAATCAGGCTTTTCTTCTTCTGCTGCTTCTCCTACTCCTGCTGTTTTTGTTTGCTTTGTTTTTGTTTGTTTTGTTTCTTCTCTCTCTCTCTCTCTCTCTCTCTCTCTCTCTCTTCTTTTTTTTTTTTTTTTTTTTTTTGTCTGTTCTTTTCCTTTCTTTTCTGCGTGAGTGCAAACGGCTCCAGCTGCGCTATGAGCGGCAGAAGGTCCTTTTCACGGTGTTCGCTGGGTGGACAGAAAGTGACGTGTGGTTGTTCACACACTCAGCGCGCGGTTACCTCGTGCACTCTGCCACCGCACGATTTCCGTCGTTGAATAAATATCAGCTTGTGGCGAAGACTCATTTAAGGCTCGCAGCCACAGACACAAACGAGGTTCCTGGTTGTTAAAGGACCGAATGTTCAGCGGGCTGAGAAGACAACTAAACAACGAAAACATAACGTCCTCCCCACTCCCCACCCCACCGTGCCCCCTTCCTCAATACAAAAAAGGGCTGTAGAAAAAAAGAAAAGAAAAAAGGACTGAAAAAGGGACAGGAAGAAAGACGAGGGCATCAACAAGACGAGAAGAGGGGAGGGAGGAGAAATGTCAGTGTCTGGGGATGCGCGCTTAGAACTGGTCCTTAATTGAAAATGTAAAAAATATATGAACAGTTTTGTGGACATGCACGTGAGCGCCGTATTACTTTGTGCAAACAGCTTCGTTTGTGGAGCGTTATATACTCTTTTATTTCCTCATCTGAGCGTTTAATTAAAAAAAAATTAGATTTTTGTCGAAGCATATCACTGTGGGGATTTTATTCATTAACATGAATCCATCCAGTATGTAAGTAAGACTAGTAATATGGGTGTTTAACGTCCAAAGAAAACAATAATAATAATAATAATGTACATTTATCATGCGCTCATCAACGCCCTGAGCGCTCACATAATACATACTAGCCTAAATATGATATTCTATACACATGTAAAGCATAGTCCTACCAAAACAATTTACATAAAGTATTCTACAACAACAAAAATACCACCACCACCCAAAAAAAAAAGCAACTACAAACACACACACACACACACACACACACACACACACACACACACACACACACACACACACACCACACACACACACACACACTGACTGAAGCAGAAACTGGGTACTGATATTAGTTAGGTTGGAAATACTGGGAAAAGAGGAAGTTTTATTAGCCTATTAGGACGGGAAAAATCATTCCATTATAGTTCTCTCTCTCTCTCTCTCTCTCTCTCTCTCTCTCTCTCATCTGCTTTATATGCCTAGAGCAAAGAGGTCCTTCCGCTTACCCAGCCTAACGCCTTACCGCTAGGCCAAACCGGCTCACTGGACGTCCTGGATTCGGGGGGGTCCCTAATAGTCCATATGGTCTCTGTAGATGTAAAGCAACACTGAAAGAAAAGTGAGTTTCCGCCCGTAGCCGGGGAATTACATTTATGTCACGTCAGTTTCACTCTGCCGCTAACCGTGGACTTATACTGACGTTACCACAGTTTTAAGCCTGCCCGTAGCTGCATGTGGACTTATATTGACCTCACCTCAGTTTAAGCCTGCCTGTAGCTGTGGTCTTATATTGACGTCGCCTCAGTTTAAGCCTGCCTGTAGCTGTGGTCTTATATTGACGTCGCCTCAGTTTAAGCGTGCCTGTATCTGTGGACTTATATTGACGTCACCTCAATCTAAGCCTGCCCGTAGCCATGGACTTTGATTAACGTCATGTGTGTGTTAGTCTCTGCCCGTGGGCACCGCACTGGGGCAAGTCACGTCGCACTGCACTGGGGCAAGTCACGTCGCACTTCCTGGGTATAAATTATAATGATGGAATAGCTTGCTCTCCGTTCGAACTTAATTCTTGTCGCGTGATAGATACTTGGATTTTCACGCCCAGTCAGCCATGACGGCCATATCAGGGCGAATCTGGTCGCGTGTGAAAGAAAAGGTGAACGCCCTGTGCTCCCCGTCCCTAATACTATCGTCCGTACGGGAGCAAAGCAACTTTGAAACTGGAATGCAAAGCTTGAAAGCTCTGTACGAACAGCATGCATTGTGCGTGCTGGTTTTCCAGTGTTAAAAGTAAATCGCGATTTCCTTTCATTAAATAAGGTATCGTGGAAAAGAAAATCATCACTATCTGTCTAATCGGTTTGCTGTTCCTGAGCTTCATTCTCGATCTTTGTTCGGAGTCATGCAACAAATTTACAGACAAAAACCAAGCTGTTATGGGTCTTCCTGTGCCTCTTCCACTTATTTTCGGAAGCGTTGATTTTTTATTTTGTTTTGATTATCCTGACACTGTTGGTCGATGGTATCATTCCCCCTTGTTAACATAAACAGAGCGTGTGTGTGTGTGTGTTCTCAATGCCAAGTTTATACCAGTATATTTATGTCCCATGAATGGGGCCATTCGTGACCATCAGTGGTAAGATTTAGGTTCGTTCGCTAGACTTAAACACCGACCTGTCTCCGGCGAGGTACTGGCTGGGACCGAGATCCCAAGAGGTTGGGGAAGAGGAACTGCACGTAACGCTAACACTGTCACCATCAGAGTGATTTCTGCTGTAAGATGGACGGCGTCGAGAGCCGTTTTAATGTTTCACTGAATGTGATGGGCAAAGTCACAAGACAGTGTCCGCAAACCGCAAGTGTTGAAATGAAAGGAGAGCCGAAGCGGGCAGCCGAACACACTATGGATGACGAGAAAGAAGAGTAAGCAAGTAAACATGGTGCTTAACGTCCACAGAAACCATAAGACTTATTAGGGACGGGGAGAAGTGGGGGGGAAAGGGGGTATAAAAATGAGGGGAAGAGGGAGATTATATACCTATCGCTACACCGTCACCATCGAATGATTCCTGCATTAAGATGGGCAGCGATGAGAGCCATTTTAATGTTTCAGTAGGAAGTGATAGACAGTCACAAGACAGTGTCCACAAACCACAACCTTTTTTGAAGAGAAAGGAGAGCCGAAGCGTATCGAACCGAGGTCCTTCCGCTTACCAGCCTAACGCCTTACCGCTAGGCCAAACCGGCTCCACGAGAAAGAGGAGAAGTTGGCGACACTTGATAGTGCAATATGGGTTAACAGGCAGACGACACGAGTTTGTCAATGTCTTCTTTTCATTCATTTTTTCTCTCCCCTTACCCCCCTCCCCCCACCCCCCACCCTACCAACTCCGCCTTTCTTCTTCTTCTTTTTTCCCCCCTTTTGTTCTCTCTCTGAAGGAGAGGCGTAAGCGCCGACCACCCGTGTGCAACGACATTGCGACCCGATGAGTGCAAGCCAGCGCCTCTTTGGGCAGGTGCGGATTTGCTGGCTGGAGTTATATTACTGCACAGAGCGCTGGTTGACAGACCTGCAGCGGTGCAGATCGGTCACACTCAGTACGCCACACCGATACTGACTGTTGAGCAGTAAGTAGGCTTGTTGAGCAGTAAGTAGGCTACGGACTACAGCAGCGGGCCGACTTCTCCACCTCGTGTGTGCGACAGTGCACACAGTCAATGCAAACACCTGGATCCGCTCTCTGTGATGACTACCACGCGCAATCCAATACACGTCTGTTCCGTTATCTATTATGACGAAGCACAAGGGGGGGGGGGAGGAAAAAAAAACAAAAGGAAAAAAACTCTGACAAGCCCCCTTTCTTGTCTTTTTTCGGTAAATCCTGGGATAGTAGCGTAAAATCATTTTGGCATTTGTTTACCAAACCGGTCTCATTTTTATGAGACCACGTAATCGAACCACGTTTTGCGTTATCTTTAGGCGTTCCGTTTCGTTTCCCATCAGCAAACATTTAACAGTCTTGTGGAGTCGCCGCCATTGTTCTCACGTGGCAGTGCAGCTATTTTGTTTGTTTTGTTTTGTTTTGTTTTGCTTTGCTTTGCCTTTGTTTTGACTATTTTCTGTGTGAATGTACGAGCATACTGATTTTTTGCTACTGTCCTAGCCCGTTCGCGCGCGCGCATGTGTGTGTGTGCGCGCGCGCATGCGTGCGTGCGCGCATGAAAAGAATTTTCTCCATGTTTTCATGCATTCGCGGGCGCGTTTGTATTCGCGTAGTGTGTGTGTGTGTGTGGCGGGGGGGGGGGGGGTGCGTCGGAGTGAGTGTGTGTGTGTGTGTGTGTGTGTGTGTGTGTGTGTGTGTGTGTGTGTGTGTGTGCGAGCGCGCATGAAAAGGCAAGACCTTTTATGTGTCTGTGAACCCAAGACCGTGAGAGTATAGGCCATATCTAACACAAACGGAGAACGTGATCCTGTACTGATGTGTCTGACATCGTTCCGTGGCGTGACAGACAGCTGCACTGACCTGTTTATCTTTTCGATTATTTTACTTCCTGACCGTAGTTCCAATTTCCTTTTGTTTACAGAGGAAGAATAAGTATTCTTGACTCTCTTAATTCTTGATTATTGATACAATATTTCAACGTGTACGTAACTCACAGACACATAACTGCACCCATGCAGTTTCCGTCACCGGTCTTGATAGTGTACAGGAATGGTGTGATTATCCGCCCATTGAACTCACGTCTTTGCTGGGTGATAAGATGAATGTAGACACTTCAGGTTCTGTCGGTTTGTGGTGCAAACTATAAGCTGTTCGCTGTTCTCCGGACATCCCAAAGAGCTTGTCGTGGCTTGTCTTTATGGCATTATGGTGTGACGTACCCCATGATGTTTTCAAGTGACGTACCATGCTTGTGTGGCGGTGTATCAATGGCAGTGAATGTCAAGGTCAATCTCAGTGTCAATGTGTCTTGTGTAACATAGTCTAACTCCGTGTATACTCACTGCGCTGCGCAAAGATGATGAAGTTGTGTGTGTGTGTGTGTGTGTGTGTGTGTGTGTGTGTGTGTGTGTGTGTGTGTGTGTGTGTGTGTGTGTGTGTGTGTGTGTGTGTGTCTGTCTGTCTGTCTGTCTGTCTGTCTGTCTGTCTGTAAGTAAATATAAGCGAAATGAATACCAGATGTGAACTATTTTGAGATGTAATCAGTCTGACATAGAGTCATTCCGTGTTCTGTCTTTGTTTGAGGGCATGGAACTGACGGGACTTAATTTAGGTGTCTTTCCCGAGGTTCAGTCATCAGTATTTTGAACGTTCCGAACTTCTCACTTACAGAACTAGAGTGGACTAAACATGTCTATATATCGGGTGGCGAAGGTGCGCGAAGGGAGGGGTGGGAGGTAATTTCCGTATTAAATGGCACTTATTGGCAACAAGCTTAAAAACAAAAAACAAACAAAACAACAACAACAGATTTTAATGCTCACTGCGAGTTGGAGTGCCTATCGATCGTCATTATTATCTTCACCACATTGTTGATGTTCAGGTTGCCGGAGTGTCGTGATTTGCTTACACATGCGTGAAACGTTTCCGTACTCGGCGCCTCTGTGAGGTAATAGTGGGACGCCTTTTGTTGGATCAACAGCAACGCGCCAGTGCCAGAGCTTGTAAAGTGCATTCCTTCGTTTAGTGCTCTGCAAAATAATGATCCAGGAACAATTGCCTGTGTTCGTTAAATGTATACGTTGGTTTCGTGCCCCAACAAAAACAGTGACCCAATAACAAGTGCCTGTGCTCGTTAAATGTATACGTTGGTTTTGTGCCCCAACAAAAACAGTGCCCCAATAACAAGTGCCTGTGCTCGTTAAATGTATACGTTGGTTTTGTGCCCCAACAAAAACAGTGCCCCAATAACAAGTGCCTGTGCTCGTTAAATGTATACGTTGGTTTTGTGCCCCAACAAAAACAGTGCCCCAGTAACAAGTGCCTGTGCTCGTTAAATGTATACGTTGGTTTTGTGCCCCAACAAAAACAGTGACCCAGTAACAAGTGCCTGTGTTCGTTAAATGTATACGTTGGTTTTGTGCCCCAACAAAAACAGTGACCCAATAACAAGTGCCTGTGCTCGTTAAATGTATTCATTGGCTTCGAGCCCCCGTCGTTTGGTCAGGTGTATGTTACCCATACTCTAAGTCGTTTGGTCAGGTGTAGGTTACCCATACTCTAAGTCCGCGGGATTCAAGTGGGGTTGGGGTGGGCGGGGTGAGCTCAGAAGTCATTCCGTGCAGTCTACACTTGCTTGCTTCTTCTGGTCTAACGCCAAGTTTTTTGTTGTGTTTTCTCTTGTGGTTTTAGTACTTGATTGTCCCTTGCGAGAAATTTGGGTAGCCTTACCTGGGTAAGGCACAGCAACCGCTCAGCGCAGCAAAGCACAGCAGCCGCAAGAGCAGCACTCCCCATTCCTATCAGAGTGTGCAGCGTTGTTGTTGTTTGTTTTTTTTTTTTTGTTTTTTGTTTTGTGTGTGTGTGTGTGTGTGTGTGTGTGTGTGTGTGTGTGTGTGTGTGTGTGTGTGTGTGTGTGTGTGTGTCCTGACAGTGGTGTGGCTGCCAGTGTTTGGGATTTTGACGTGCTCACAGATGTTGGTGTGTGCGATCGCACACGGGGGCTGTACGGATGCCGTAAGAGAGTCTGCACTGAAAAAATCCCTTGCCTCAGCGGGGACTCAGTCCCACGTCAGTATTAATGCGTCTGGCTTTTCTGGCTTTTCCGTCGGGCACTCTACCAGCTAAGTTATCCCCGCTCCTGTTCACGTGCATGGTACTGACTGTACACGAACTCGCTGGTACAATAAAACAAATTATGTCACGCCTTGTTGGTCTGTTTTGACAGTTCTGGGCCCTTCTGCTTTCCGTTCCTGTTACGGAGGTCAGGTTTATAAAACTGTGTTGCCTTCGTGTGCTCACCCTGTGAGCCGGTTTGGCCTAGCGGTAAGGCGTTAGGATGGTAAGCGGAAGGACCTCGGTTCGAATCCGCTTCGGCTCTCCTGGCTCTTCGAAAGTTGTGGTCTGTGGACACTGTCTTGTGACTTTGTCCCTCACAATTATGAAACATTAAAATGACTCTCATCGAAGCCCACCTTAATGCAGGAGTCATTCTGGTGGTGACAGTGTAGCGATAGGTATATAATCTCCCCCCCCCCCCCCCCCAACCTCCATACCCCCTTCTATCCGTCCCTAATAAGCCTTATGGTTTCTGTGGACGTTAAGCACCATGTTTACTTACTTCGTGTGCTCACCCTGTGAGCCGGTTTGGCCTAGCTGTAAGGCGTTAGGCTAGTAGGCGGAAGGACCTCGGTTCGATACCGCTTCGGCTCTCCTTTCTCTTCGAAAAGGTTGTGTTTGTGGACACTGTCCTGTGACTTTGTCCATCGCTTCCTACTGAAACATTAAAATGGCTCTCATCGCTGCCCATCTTAATGCAGAAGTCATTCTGGTGGTGACAGTGTAGTGATAGGTGTATAATCTCCCTCTCCCCCCCCACCTCCATACCCGGGCCCCCTCCCCCCTTCTCCCCGTCCCTAATAAGCCTTGTGGTTTCTGTGGACGTTAAGCACCATGTTTACTTACTGTGCTCACCCTCACCCTCACCACAGTGTTCTGTCAGCGTGGACAGCCTCTTTCAAGACGACCCTAACTTAAATAATATCGTGTGAATAAAACTAGCTGTCTTACAGGAGGTGTGGTCCCGGTCCAAGTGTACGTTCACGTGGATATGCGAAGCCGAGGGTGGTATTTCTTCAATAGCTCCACTGTGCTTCCTTGTATCTTATTCTGCTCTTCCTTCCCTCCCTTCCTCGCCTTCCTCTTCCTCCTCTGCTGCTTTTCCTCCTCGCCTACTCGGCCTACGATCGTCGTTATCATTATCGCCATCGTTTTCACTATTAATATTTGATGGCAGGGCCTTTGAGTCGGGGTTCTGTTCGCTTCAAAACGTTGGGGACATAGGAAACATACGTTCATTTGTTGATCTCTCTCTCTCTCTCTCTCTCTCTCTCTCTCTCTCTCTCTCTCTCTCTCTCTCTCTTTCTCTCTCTCTCTCTCTCTCTCTCTCTCTCTCTGTGTTTCTCTGCTCTTGGCCAGAAACAAACTGACACGTTAAATTAACTGCTATCTTCTTCTCTTCCGGATCGGTGGCCACAATGCAACAACTGATTATTCTGCCACAAGGCCATTCTCTCCGTGGACGTGCTGGCGGGGGGGCTTAAAGCCCAGGTGTGCGAAGGGGATGATTGTTGGCGGGGGGGGGGGGGGGGGGGGCGGGGACTGTACTTTTAGCTACACTGTCACTGCCGCGACGATTTTACATTAACCCATTTCCCTCCATACCCTTGGGACTTCAGAATTAATTATGGTGTCTGGGGTGACCGGCTGAAGTACGCCGTATTTGTTTGTTAATGGCATATGACCTCCCTAGTTCGATTGCTTTTTGTTTTTAGCTTTTAAAGAAAAAGAAAAGAAAAAAAGATGAAAAGATATTATTTACTTGAGCACTTGTCGAACGGCCTCATCGAGATGAGCCCTTAGCGATTCACAATAGCAAGTGTTTAGCAAGATTCGGCTTTTTTGTATTTTTGTGTGGAGCAATGATACCAGTATGAACATTATTTGGTGAATAAAACCTGTGTAGCCTGTCTCAGGGACTATTCTTGAAAAGAAAATAACTGTCCCGACAGTGGATAGTAGTTGGCATATAATGGGTTAAGACGGGCAGCGCTGAGATCTGTTTGTGTTTTGTCCCCGGTGGGGGGAAGGCAAAGCCGGCAGTCACAATGAGTGTCCATAAACCACAGATGTGAAGGTGATTGCGAATCGAATCGGATTCTAACCTCAGACTGTTTGCTTAAAGCGAGCTGCTTGAATATCATTTGGTAATTTGTTTTTCGGTTTTGGTAATTTGTTGATTTTTTTTTGATTTTTTTTAAGTGTGATTTAAAGGAACTAGCCATCTCAGTTCCAACGGGGAGAAACACATTTTGGTATACATTTTAGTTATTTTGTTAGTGTAGCATCGCCTTTTTTCTTTTCTTTTTTTGGTGTGTGTGTGTGTGTGTGTGTGTGTGTGTGTGTGTGTGTCTTTTTCTTTTCTTTCTTTTTTCTTTTTTTCTTCTGTAGGCTATTTTCACCAACAAAAAACCAGCCAATTAACTAGACATTAGAACTCGCTTGGGATTAACCCAGCAGGTCATCGCTCTTCTACAACGCTGCAATACCTCCTCATTTTCAGAGATAATCACTACAGAATAGAAGGTGTTAAGACCAAAAAACATAACTTTCTTCTATGTTAACCTGTATCAGAACTGAGAGCTGCTGATGTTCTCTCGGTGACATCAAAGACATTTTTCTTGTCGTCAGACTAAATTAAAATGCGGGAAAGAGCACGTGAAAAAATAAAAAAAAATATCCATGACGCTGACGATTTGTAAAATATAAATTTGAAATGAACGGTACTTTGGATCGCTGTTTTGTTGTTGTTGTTGTTTAAGTACTGCCGATCATGTTCCTTTTACCTGTTTCAAGCACTCGAGCAGTTATTGTTGTTGTTTATATCTAGTTATTTTTAATAAAATCTGATACAGCTAGTTCCTTTAAAGCCACGTTGTTCGTCTTGAGGTGATTCTTTACGGATGGCGGGACGTCCAACTCCAAGACCTGTTTGCTCAGCCAGCGACTGCCACACCTGTGAAGATCCCGCAAAGAATGTACATTGTAACAGTCACCGTCTTCAGTATCCCTAGTCCCCGTTTTCCGCCGTACCACGACCGAAGTCTCAACGACAGTAGCTATTTGTTAGGAGCGGGTCGGGGAGGGAGGCGGAGCGGGGTGAACGTGGGGAGGGGGGAAGGGAGGGGGCGGAGAGGATGGGGGTGTCATTGTCCACCTTCCCATTGTTCCCGTCACAGGGACATCGTTGTGTGAAGACAGGGAGGCGAGAAGACTCCGCCTTCTTGACGAGGGCCGCCGTTGTATCAGCGAACAACTCCCACCCCCACCCCTCACCCCACCCCAAACCCCGCCACCACCGCCCCACCATTACCACCACCTCATCACTTCAGCTCCCGTCCCCGTGTTTGTCCTCGAAGATTGAGCCCCTTTTGTGTGTGTGTTCTGTTCCCTGAAAACCCCTTTTGTGTTTGTGTTCTGTTCCCTGAGAACCCCTTTTGTGTTTATGTTCTGTTCCCTGAGAACCCCTTTTGTGTTGTGTGTTCTGTTCCCTGAGAACCCATTTTGTGTTTGTGTTCTGTTCCCTGAAAAACACTTTTGTGTTTGTGTTCTGTTCCCTGAGAACCCCTTTTGTGTTTATGTTCTGTTCCCTGAGAACCCCTTTTGTGTGTGTTCTGTTCCCTGAAAACCCCTTTTGTGTTTATGTTCTGTTCCCCGAGAAACCCTTTCGTGTTTATGTTCTGTTCCCTGAGAACCCCTTTTGTGTTTATGTTCTGTTCCCTGAGGGCCCCTTTGTGTTCTGTTCTGTTCTCTGTCAGTTCTTGTTGTGCTTATTTTCTTTTCTGTTCCCTGTCAACCTCTGTTGTGCTTGTATTTTCTGTTGTGTTCCCTGTTAACCCCTGTTGTGCTTGTATTCTGTTCTGTTCCCTGTCAGCACAGTTTTCTGTTCCCCGTCAGCCCCTGTTTTGCTTGTATGTTCTGCTCTTCCCTCTGTCAACCCATGTTGTGCTTGCATCTTCTGTTCCCTGTCAGCCTATGTTGTGCTTGTATAGCTCTGCTGTTAATCTGTGAAGCAGAAGCACCTCGACTCAACTCCGCTTCGGTTTTTTTCTTCTCGTCAAAAGGGGGCGGTGTATGGCCACTGCTTGTCTGTACATGGCTTGGTCCCCACAATGAACAACACATCAGCATGCCTCACACGCCGCTGACCATCCGAATAGTCCGGACACAGACTCATTCTGGCGGTGACAGCGTAGCGTTAGGTGTCGGTTTTTCCCGTCGCCGACCCCCCGCCCCGCCACCCCTCCCCCCCGACCCTCCCCTCTCCCCCGGCTCCTGAGATCTCGGTCCTTGTCCTTACCACGAAATGTGGCGGTGGCAGTTCAACTGATTTAACCAACCAACCCTTCTATTCCCTTGGCGTCCGACCTCTTGTTGGGTGGGGAGGTGAAGGTTGGCGTGGAAGCTTTTGTCGGGTGGCTGCTGAACAACGGCCCTTCCTCGTTAGGCGTTGCGGCGTGTCGGGCTCCGATCACCACCTCTTACCGTTAGGATGCTGTTGTGTACCGAGCCCTGAAAAAACCGCTAATGGTTAGGTGCTAGTGCAGGCCCTGAACAAACCGCTAATGGTTAGGTGCTAGTGCAGGCCTTGAACAAACCGCTGAAGGTTAGGTGCTAGTGTGTGCCAGGCCCTGAACAAACCGCTGAAGGTTAGGTGCTAGTGTGTGCCAGGCCCTGAACAAACCGCTGAAGGTTAGGTGCTAGTGTGTGCCAGGCCCGAACAAACCGCTGGTGGTTAGGTGCTAGTGTGTGCCGAGCCCTGAACAAACCGCTGATGGTTAGGTGCACACTCCGAGCATCGCTTTCCGGCACCTTGGATGTCGTAAACCAGTGATTGGAGTTTGGGTCAGGTGCTGGTGTGTGCCGAGCCCTGAACAAACCGCTAATGGTTAGGTGCTGTTACAGAGCCCAGGAGCTCAGGAGCTTGTGTGTCGGGCTCTGATCACCATTTGTTACCGTTAGGATGCTGGTGTGTGCCGAGCCCCGAACAAACCGCTGATGGTTAAGTGTTGTTGTGTTCCGAGCCCCGAACAAACCGCTGATGGTTAGGTGCTATTACAGAGCTCAGGAGCTTTTGTGAAAGTTGAGGTGGTCGTCCAGGGCTCCCCGTCCCGAATAGACCTTATAGTCTCTATGGACGTAAAGCAATATTGAACTTGAACCAGAGCTCAGGAGCTGTGTGAAAGTCGAGGTGGCAGTCCTGGGCTCCCTGTCCCTAGCAGTCCTAATATGGTCTCTGTGGACGTAAAGCAACACTGAACAGGTGCTGTTAACGTGTCTGCGAACCACCAAGTGCGTTACGTTTCTTGAATAATGCAATGAATGGCCGGTTAGCGATAGCTGTCCTTTCTTCTAAAGCAGTCAATTTTGTTATTCGCAAAGGCAAAAAGCGTCCACAACAGTAGAACCGATTATGAGGCTGATTTTGGAAGCTGTCAGTTTTGCACTGGCTGCGATAAACATGGGCCAGAAAAGTTCCCCTCAAAAAACAAACAAACAAACAAAAAGTCTGTCCGGAAACTCTTCTCCTTCTTGAGGTTCTGCTGTTTGGAAAATGCGACGATAACATCGGTGTCGGCTTGCATTTACTCGGCTAGCTATTTTCACTGCCATTGGCGTTAGCAGACGACAGCACTAGGCGTGCGCACTACAGAGCTAGTAAATGAGGTCTCCCATGTCAACACGTGTGGCTCTCGAGCGTTGTATGTTGAACGCCTAGACGCGGTTGTAACGTAAGTAACCGTGAAGTCAGTTGTTTAATGAACGACACGGAGAACTTCTTTCTGTCTTTGCCGAAAGGCGATATCTGCTAGGGCAAATTTAATACAACTATATGAAAAGAATCATCTCAGCGAGCCGGTTTGGCCTAGCGGTAAGGCGTTAGGCTAGTAAGCGGAAGGACCTCGGTTCGGTACCGCTTAGGCTCTCCTTTCTCTTCAGAAAGGTTGTGGTTTGTGGACACTGTCTTGTGACTTTGTCCATCACTTCCTACTAAAACATTAAAATGGCTCTCACCGCTGCCTATCTTAATGCAGGAATCATTCTGGTGGTGACAGTGTAGCGATAGGTATATAATATCCCTCCCTCCCCCCCGTCCATACCCCCTCCATCCCCCCCCCCCCCTCATCTTCCCGTCCCTAATAAGCCTTATGGTTTCTGTGGACGTTAAGCACCATGTTTACTTACTTACTTAGAATCATCTTGTAAATCTTTGAAACACGTGGGCGCCGCCTCATTTTTTGTCGGACCTTAGCATAGTGGGCGGAGCTTTCTCTCTCCTTAATATACGTGAATTGTGTGCTGGTCCTTTTGTTATTACACATGCACCCAGTAGGCTCTTTATATGAAGGGAGTAGTACCTCTCTTTTCTTTTCTTTTCTTTTTCTTTTTCGGATTTAGCCTGTTTAATGTCTTCTAGACGTAAATAGTATGCGTCAGCAACTAATTATATCAAGCTGTTTTTCCTTTCTTTCTACACTTCGATCTGAATTATTGCTTTCCGTTTTTTATTATTAAATATCTCACGTTAGCACTGGCCCATCAGCATTATATTTGATAAAACCACTGGGCTGGTGCTGGTGAAACTAGAGTTGATGTCAAAAGCTGAATCCTGTCGATACACCTGAACACCTGGCGCACAGGTGAGATTGATTTTAGGAGTAGAATCTTGCCAGTCAATATGCACTGCAGTAGCTGTAGTGAATCGGAATGTGCTTGGCAGTTCCTCCAAGCATGCGGTTTCTGTGGAATCGTAGAGTTCTCCATCTGGCCGGGTTGTCCGCCTTGTCCTGGAATGACACCATGCGGTGCTCGGGATGTTCAATTCCAAGGACTAACTAACCGTCTCATCCGCTGGAAGAGCGTGCAGTCCTGTAGGGTGTGACTCGCTGTCTGCTGAAGGAGTGTGCAGTCCTGTAGGGTGTGACTGGCTGACTGCTGATGCGGTCCTGTAGGGTGTGATTGGCTGACTGCTGATGCGGTCCTGTAGGGTGTGATTGGCTGACTGCTGATGCGGTCCTGTATGCTGTGTCTCCTGAAGGAGCGTGCAGTCCTGTAGGGTGTGACTGGATAACTGCTGATGCGGTCCTTTAGGGTGTGACTGGCTGACTGCTGAGGCAGTTCTGTTCTGTAGGGTGTGACTGTCTGTCTCCTGAAGGAGCGTGCAGTCCTGTAGGGTTCTGACTGTCTGCTGAAGGAGCGTGCAGTCCTGTAGGGTGTGACTGACTGTCCGGTGAAGGTGCGTGCGGTCCTGTAGGGTCTGAAAGTCTGCTGGTGCAGTCCTGTAGGGTCTGACTGTCTGCTGATGCAGTCCTGTAGGGTCTGACTGTCTGCTGATGCAGTCCTGTAGGGTCTGACCGGCTGGCTGCTGAAGGAGCGTGCAGTCCTGTAGGGTCTGACTGTGGCTGCTGAAGGAGCGTGCAGTCCTGTAGGTCTGACTGGCTGGCTGCCGAAGGAGCGTGCAGTCCTGTAGGGTCTGACTGTCTGCTGCTGCAGTCCTGTAGGGTCTGACTGACTGGCTGGCTGCTGAAGGAGTGTGCAGTCCTGTAGGGTGTGACTGGCTGTCTGGTGAAGGGGCGTGCGGTCCTGCAGGTGTGACTGGCTGGCTGCTGAAGGAATGAGCGTGCAGCCCGGCGGGATAGCCCGATCACAAGTCGAGTGCCCCAAGTCGAGTGCTTCCTCTGCTCCAAAACCAAACAGAACTCCCACGCCGGGTAGGCTTATTTTTACAGCGCATCACTGCCCTTTCGCCGTTGTCGCTAGTGCGTGCGTTCAGAGGCAAGGGAGCAGGGTGGGGGGGACGGGGGTGTCACAACTGGTAGTTCCGCTGTCGCAGTGATGGATGGACAAGCGGTGGGGATTGTGGCCAGAGAGACGGCGCATAGCAAGAGGCGTGGGAAGGGAGGGGAATGGACTGAAAGCAAGGCCGAGTCTGCCAGCAGCAAGGAATTAAGGCACTGGTGGCTTTGTCCTCTGCGCATTGATATTCTGCTGTGATGTGGAGCTATTCAGCGTGAGAGCTTCGTTGATGAGCCACCCCCCCCCCCCCCCACCCCGTCCCCGCATTCCCCCCCCCCTCCCCCCTTCACACACGCAAAGCACGCATTCACATACGCACGCACAGAGAGAGAGAGAGAGGGAGTAAAACAGCTTCGTTGCTGAGTTCCTTTCACGTACACATAAACGCACGCTCGCGCGCGCGCACACGCACGCACACACACCCATGGCAGGTATCCATGCCAACGCGCACCCACGCGCCCACACGCACGCACACACACACGCACGCACGCACGCACGGCACGCATGCACACACAAGCACACGCACGCACGCACGCACGCACGCACACGCATGCACATACACATGTACACACGTAACACAAGACACCAATCCATACACGCACACGCACCCACAAACACACCATCACACCCCACGAAACACACACACTCCCACATACACACCCCACCACCCCACCCCCACCTCCGCCCACTTCTCCTCCCAATCACAACTAAATATTAGTTGTCGCTGGCTTACAGCTATGTGGAGACGGTGTGTTCTGGTGACCAAGATACAGGACCTGGGATCAGACAGTTACCTCTTCAACTTCATCTTGCACAGTGCCCAGTCCTTCCCGAAGAAGGTTATAACATTCTCTTCCCTTGGTTCTTCTTCTTCGGTAATGATTGTCGGTCAAGGATTTGTCTATTGTTGCCGTCAATGGGCTCTGTAGCGTAATCACATCCACTCAGACAGTAGTCAGAACTTCATCGCTGGCTTAATTGGCTCCTTGGAAATGAAGGTGGCAAGCGAAGGGCCTGCGACCTTTTTTTTTTCTTTTTTTTCTTTTTTTTTTTGGGGGGGGGGGGGGGGGTACAGCAGAAAATACATTTGTAGTTGCTGAGGCAATGGATCATTTTGTATATATATATACATACCTTGGGTAGTGTGTGGTCTCCTCTACCACTGTGACATTGGTTTGTGATTCGTCCGGTAGGCACATTACCTGTCTATTCTTCAGCGTCGTTGTGAGTTATCGAACTTAAGATACCCTTTGCAGAGATCCCAGAGCTATGCAAGGTTCTCTCTTTGAAGCCGGAGTGTTGTAGGTCAGAACGTAGCTTTGCATGCATTGCCTGTTGCCAGGGATTACTCCATTCTAGCTTCTAGCTTCCAGACTCATGCAGCTTCATTTTTCCCCAGTCCGCTTGAAACATGTCCACAAACTGCAATGACATGTACGATAACGCTGACTAACAGTGATTCAGACTTGTGGTAGGACGAACTGTGTTTGGTCCTGCAGTTGAAAGGGCTTTGAGGATCAAGTGGCTGAGTGTCTTCATCGGCCTTGATTTTCTGTCGCAGGGGAACACCAGGACTGGGTCAACAGAGGATTTCTGTGGATTTCAAGTCACATAGATCTACGTTCCGAACGCCACTCTGCACATAAACGTACTCAGGACGACAGTTATACCAACTCTTGCTCAGGTAAGCAGAACTCTTCCCCCCCCCCCCCCCCCCCCCCCTTCTCCTTGTAGATTTAAGATTTAGACTGAAACAAAAAACAAAACAAAAAACAGCTTTGCTCTACTGAGCGAATACCAGACGTGCAAAACTGCGATTATTTTCTCTCGTGCCATTTGTCGTCGACTTTTTCTTTTTTGATTTTCTCCCGATGTTAAAATCTCAGTTAATCCCGGTATCTCTTGCCTTGCACGAGTTTATGCCTCCAGTTATTTCCTTTTGCAATTTATTTCACCCGATGTTACACTCTTAGTTTATTTTTGGACCCAGTGTTATTTAAAAAAAAATGTTTTGCACCAATTTAGATTATCTTCGCCCATGTTAAAGTCTCAGTTATCTTCCTCCAGTATCTCTCCCTGATATAACCGCACTGGTTGACTGGGCGTAAAACACCAGTTTACTTGTTTACTTACTCCCCCAGTATCATCATTTTTCTTGCACTACGCTACTGTTCGGTTATTTTCTTTCATTGTCAATAATATTGCGACATCTTCACTTGTTCTACCCCCTGCCCTCCCCCCCCCCCCCCCCACACACACACACCTACCCCTAAAACCCAATATAAAATCTCAGTTATTTTCTCCCAGTGTCACTTGTTTTCCACTACTACAGTTACAGTTGCAATTACTTCAAAGAAATCCTCGGAAATTTTCCCTTTGTCTCGCGTCGTCTTCAGTTATTTCGTCCCGATTCCACTGACATGGTCTCGGTGTGCCCCTCGTTATCCGCCGCTTGTCGCCCCTGGGCGCTGCGCGTGCTGACGACAGCCAACAGGAAGCGGGCAAGACGGAGCACGCAGTCTCGCAGCAGGACGTCTGGGAGACCCAGAGAACCACAAGGAAAGAAATTGTCCAGCTCTTGTAATCAGCACAATCACACAGGAAGCCCGAAACAGCATTAAACTGCCCTCCACTTGTTTCGTTACAAATGTGAGGTGAGACGCACATTACACGTTTGGCTGTTGGTGAAAACGTACGAAGTTGTAAAAAGTAAAAACAGCCAGATGTGGTATGTGTGTCTGGTGCACTTTTGATTTATTCTTTAAACATTAATGTATTTTGCGCTTACCACATTTGATTTGGCTGTTCGTGGAAACGTAAGCAGTGATAAAGACAGTCAAATGTGGAATGTGTGTCCATTGCACCATACTTGTGAATTCTCCACGAGTGTTACTCCACAAAGCACGTTTAGCTGTTCGTAAAATGGAATCGTTAGAAAGGCAGGTAAACGGAGTTAGTGTGTCTAATGCACTTGTAAAGAACCGGAAGCCGGGGTTCCGTGGAGTTTTGGATTTTCTGCTGCCTGCTTATTCCAGGTTGTTGATGAGTCAGTGCACGCCGCTGAACTTGAAAGCGTATTTCTTTTAGTGAGACATGACGGCAAACAGGAGACAAAGACAGACAAAAGAAGGAGCGTGGTTAGGGTTCTCTCCCTTGGTTGTCCTGACGGGATCTTCCGGTTTCGGAACGTCACATTCGGGTTGTGTGACACTGACAAGATTTCTTAAAGTTTAAGATAGGCATAGCTATATTTAAAGCAAGTTATTATTTTGAAATCATTAATTGCATGCTATGTATTTGTTTCCCAAAACGACTTCAAAAAGATAATACTTATTATACAGGCGCTGGAATTCCATTGTTTTTATAGCGTTTAAATAATCTCAGTATAGGATGATTGTTGAACATCATCTGAAGCGGAAAAACATCATTTATGGTTATTACATCATCGCCCTTTTATCCCATAGTTAGAACCAGTACCTCAAATTGTGAATGTGACTGTAAACTAGACCACCAGCCAACTGTCGTACCTACTGATACAATTTACACAAAGTATTGTTTGAAGCAGAAATAAAAATCATCAAATAAATGCAATGAATTCAAAACATTTATACATACATTACATTCAGCTGCACACACACACACACACACATATATATATATATATGGTTGAGCGAAAACTGGGTATTAATAATAATTGGGACGGAAGTGCTGTGAGAAAAGTAGTTTTCAGTTTGGTCTTAAAAGGTGGTCGAGTTGAACAGTGCCAGAGGTCTTGTGGGTGCGAATTCCAAATGTGGGATCCAAAGTAAGAGAAAGTGCGAAAGCCATGAGTTTTGCGTTTATATTGCTGGATTCTCAGCATGCAGGAATCAGAATTAAAGTATTTATTAAGCGCAAAATCGTGTCCCTAGAGACTATTCTAAGCGCGCGCACGCACGCATGCACGCACGCACGCACGCACACACAGGCACCAGACAAGAGACAACCGCGCACACGAGCATAGTTACTGACTGTACAAAACTTAATTTACACACAACTTAAAGCGGGCAGCTAACAGAGACTTGAGACGGATGAAGAGATGGGCGAAGACAGCAGCACGGAAAGGAAAAAACGGCAGGTCTGTAGTTTTGGAAAGAAAATACTGTAAATAGAAGGAGCAATTAGTGAAGCCTGCAGACGGAGATAGTGTCACGTTCTCTACGTTTTGAAGCCAGTTATGCCTCCTCGTCTCCCAGTCCCTTTAAGAAGAGAGAATAAAAAGCGAGGGAGCAGCGGGCAGTCAGCGGCCTCTTGTCGGTCCTATCAGCTCATCCCCGCTGAGCCCAGGAGGCCGGTGCTCCACAGGGCGGGCCAGGGCACAACAAAAGCCGGCAATTTTCCGTCCTGATCCACCCAAGGCTCCGATGGGCTCTTCACTTTGTCTCCCCCCCCCCCCCCCCCCCACACCCCCTCTCTGTCTCTGAGCTCTGTCTCGTACTTTTCTCTGAGCTCTCCCCCCCCCCCCCCCCTTCTCACTGTGACATTATTCTGTCCGGTAGCAGATTGTCATCATTCCCGAGGATACTGCCACTGCACCTCGCCCTGTGTGCACGGCTAGTCTACTGTCAGGCCAGGAGAGATTTGTGGCCCTCTCGCCCCCTCAGTGAGTCAGTGTGGCCGAGTCTGCCGTCAGGCCCAAATGTTCATTGTTTTTTGTTATCTCGCCTTGTTAGTGCTTCCAGTTTACCGTAAGGCCAAGAAAGACGTTTTCGGGGGCGGGGCGGGGTTGGGAGGAGGGACTCAAGTGAACTCGACAGTTTTGCCAGTCCATCATCAGACGAAGAAAGTTCAGTTGTTGTTTTTATATTATTTTATATCGCCTTGTTAATGCTGATGTCAGTGTCGATGTGGCTGTTCAGACCAGGAACCCCCCCCCCCCCCTCTCTGTCTCTCATTTTGTCTTGTCAATGTTGTCCAGTCTCGACTTCTTGGTGCTGCCAGTCTGCCGTCAGACCTGGAAAGATTGTTTATCTCTCCATGTCAGTCAGTGTTTATTGTCTCGCCTTGTCAGTGTCGGTCTGTTGTCAGGCCAGAAAAGATCTGTTTGTTGTTTTGCCTTGTCATTAAATGAATTGCAAGTACGCCAGCTGACAGAGCTCAAGCAAACTAAGCTGTGGGAAAGGCACCCAAACCTATTCCGGCGTCTGTATGAGACACTCATGCCAGAAAACCAGGAAAGAGGTGTTGAGAAAGGCCAGCAGGCAAAATGGAGTCAGAGATCAAGCTTCTTCCTTCAAGAAAACAGCAAAGCGCAAGATCTCATAGTGTATACTGATGGCTCAGTCACCAAAGACCAGTCAGGGTGGGGCTTCCCTGTCAAGCAAGGTGCGACCACGATCCATGAAGACAGTGAATGCAGTCTAGATGGTCTCAACCTCCATCTTGACAATGGAGGTGGAAGCAGTCACCCATGCCCTCCGTTGGATTGCCTCAAGAGGTCACGATCAGACCACACATGTCATCATCCTCATGTAGCATGCGTCTCGGAAGATCTGAAATGTTGAGAAGCTTGAGACACTACCCGCGGGCACAAAGCCAAGGACATCACACCATGGATTTCCTGGAGGAGAGAGGCTTTGAAAGAGGAATCGCTCTTCATTGAAAGGACGAGAGAGGGCCATCATCAATCAGACGAACATTGGAACTGTTTCAAAGGCAACGTTGGGGAAACTTCTGAGAGACGGGGTGGAGCGCATATTGGCTTTTCCGCGCGCTTTGATACCATCTTGAATTGAACTGAACCTTATCATTGTCAGTGCTATCAATCTTCCCTCAGACCAGGAAAGACCTGTTATTGTCTTACCACGAATTTAGGAGGTTGCTCGGCCGAGTAAATAGGACACGGGATTCAGGATGAATAGCTTGTGGTTCAAATTCCGATTATTGGCGGTTATATGTACCTTTGCTCTTTGGCGAGTTAGATTCCATGCCAGTGAGCTATACTCTATGTGTTCCTTGGTGAGTTACGCCCAATATGTTTCCTCGTGAGTATCCGCCATGCGTTCCATAGTAAGTTACACCCTGTGTGTTTGGTGGTGAGTATATTATGTTCTGTGCTTCCTTGGCGAGTTACACCTGAATAATTATGTGTTCCATAGTGAGTGAATGCCATATGCGTTCCTTGTCTTTTGTTAATATATGTGGACAGTTTCGAGAGAACCCATACGCCAATGAGAGGTTGACAAAGCACTAGGACTATAACATACACTATGTGACATTCACACAGCACTGTGGGCTTTTCTTCCTGGTTGATTTTTTAAGGAAAGGGACGTCACTCCAGAACTAACATGTCCACGGTCCACCCTTTCCGTGACCCCTCTTGGAAATCTTCCTGCTATTGATTTCTTTCTGAGCAGATGTGTAATCGGGAGCGATGGCGCAAAGAAAGTTTCGTGTCTCTTCTCTTTTTGTTAATGCCATTATCCGATTACTGTATTGATGGATTATCGGTATGCCTGCAGAATAAACAAAACACCGCATTCACACCATTTCTAACCATTTATATTGACCAAGCAAACCTTCCTCTGCGAACTTCGAAACTGTTCGGCTTCAGATGCCATGGCTTGAAGTTTTTACAGGTAGTAAATTATGCAAAGACTGTGTGACTGAGCGGGAGACGAGTTCGCTGTACTGGATTATTTATACCGCATGTCAGTGACCTCCCAGCAGTGGTGTGTTTGGCGGAGGGGGTGGAGGTGGGTAACGGCGTTATGGCCTGCCGTGCCTGTAACGTGCATGACGTGACGGCCTACCGTGCTTATATTGTCCATGACGTGACGGCCTACTGTGCTTATATTGTCCATGACGTGACGGCCTACCGTGCTTATATTGTCCATGGCGTTGCGGCATACTGTGTTATACTGTCCTTGGCGTTACGGCCTACCGTGTTTATAATGTCCATGGCGTAACGGTCTACCGTGTTTATAATGTCCATGGCGTGACGGTCTACCGCGTTTATAACGTCCATGGTATGACAGCCTTGGCCTTCCAATAACGTACATAGTGTGACGGCCTACCGTTCCTTTAGTGTACATGGCGAAACTGTCAACCGTTGCTAAGACGCGCATGGCGTGGCGGCCTTGGCCTTCTATGCCTGTAACGTACATGCCGCGCTTTTCGCGAACATGGTGTGACGACCTACCGTTTCTCCTACGTACGTGTCGAGATGGTCTACCGCGCTTTTCACGAACATGGTGTGACGGCCTACCGTTTCTGTAACGTAATGTCGTGATGGTCTGGTGTGCTTATAAGGAACATGGCATGACGGCCTTAGCATCCCGTGCCTGTAACGTACATGGCATGACGGTCTACGATACCCGTACTGTACAAGGCGTGATGGTCTGAGGTGCTTAGAGCGAACCGGGTTTGACGGCATTAGCAAACCATGCCAGTAAAAGTACAGGTCGTGAGCGCCTGCCGTTTCTGTAACGTACATAGCGGGACAGCCTCGGCCCATAGTGCTTACAGCATACACGACGTGACGGTTTCCGTGCTTATAATGAACATGGCGTGACCGCTGACCGTTCATGTAGCGTACACTGCGTGACAGCCTACTATGTTTATAACGGACATGGCATGACGCCTGGTCGTCCCTGTAACGTACGTGGCGTGACGGTCTATCGTGCTTATGACAAACATGGCGTGACGGTCTATCGTGCTTATGACAAACATGGCGTGACGGTCTATCGTGCCTGTAACGAACATGGCGTGACGGCCTACCGTGTTTGTTACTAACGTGGCGTGACGGCCTACCGTACTTATTACTAACGTGGCGCGACGGCCTACCGTGCTTGTTACTAACGTGGCGTGACGGCCTAGCGTACTTATTACTAACGTGGCGCGACGGCCTACCGTGCTTGTTACTAACGTGGCGTGACGGCCTACCGTACTTATTACTAACGTGGCGCGACGGCCTACCGTGCTTGTTACTAACGTGGCGTGACGGCCTACCGTACTTATTACTAACGTTGCGTGACGGCCTACCGTGCTTGTTACTAACGTGGCGTGACGGCCTACCGTACTTATTACTAACGTTGCGTGACGGCCTACCGTGCCTGTAACGAACATGGCGTGACGGCATACCGTGCTTATTACTAACGTGGCGTGACGGCCTACCGTACTTATTACTAACATGGCGTGACGGCCTACCGTGCCTGTAACGAACATGGCGTGACGGCATACCGTACTTATAATGCACATGACGTGGCTTCAATGACGGCCTTATCTACCTATTTTCGGAGTAGCTGCACGAACGTGGCCATCGCTTTCCCAGCCCCACCCCACCCCACACCACCACCCCACCCCCACCCCCACCCCCACCCCCACCCCACACCCCCCAGCCCCCTCAACCTCGGGTCGGACAGTGGACTCGCCTCTAGCTGCGCGCGGCTAAGGTAGCAAGCAAGCAGCAGCAGCAGCAGTAGTAGCATCAGCAGAACGCCGTGTAGGAAGTGTGACCTTCCTGCTGGTCTCACTGTGGCAATTTGGGGGCTGATTACCCGCTGGGCTGTCGGATAAAGGGCTCAATTGGACCGGAATTGCCGTGATGAGGGACGGGTCGGGCCGGCGCATCCTCGCCAGGCGGGGCGGGGCGGAGTGGGGATGGGGCGCTCAGCGGCTGCAGCCCGCTTGCCGTCACCACCAGCCTGCTGCGGCACGGGGCTTGTCAGCGTGGTACAGGGGCTGAAAGGGTGGTTGTTGTCGGTTTGGGGAAAACTTTAGGGTCATAATGGTGAGAAATCAAACACGGGAAACTGGGGTGGGGGTGGGCTTATATGTTTATATTACACCCACCCACCCATACCCCCACACACACACACACACCATTTTCACACACACACACACACACACACACACACACACACACACACACACACACACACACACACACACACACACACACACACACACACACAACCACTCATACAAACACACACACACACACACACAAACCACTCATACAAACACACACACACACACACACACACACACACACACACACACACACACCACACCACACCACACCACACCAAACACACACACACACACACACACACACACACACACACACACACACACACACATACACACACACACAAACACGCGCTCAGCACACACACACATGCGCGTAGGTAGATAGTCATAGGAACGGAGACAGAAAATCAAACTGTTTGGTGTGTCCGAATGTTTGTGAATCGGAATGGCGGAGACGGTGGGGAAGATCACTACAGGTAAAGTGACAGACACATGACAAAGGTATTTGATTGCTTCGACTGCTATGCAACCTGAGCGAGCAATTTGGAGTGTGAGTGGATCAGCACTGTGATGGGGAGACAAAATGTGCAAGAAGTGCCTGACGACGCTCAAAAGAGTGTCTCGACGGGATATATGCAGCAAGTCCGAAACACAGGTCCATTGGGCTGAGAATCCACAGCAGCTGTCGAACATTCCGTCGTGCCATTCAGAACATAGCTTCGTGCGCTTGGCCTACTGCCAGTATTGTTTTCTCTCTGTGAGTTCTGATTTCCCTGCTGGGTTAATTTCGTTTGTGGTAAGTCCGCTTGTGAGATGTTATTGGCGTAGACCCACCTGTGTCACGAAGTGTAGTTCCGACTTTCGTCTTGAGCTGGAAGAACTGTTTCGCGCTGACAAATTTATACACCACCACCACCACCAATAATAGTAATAGTACTTTCTACAATGCGCCAGCTGCGCTTCACAATAGTGATGGCAAAAACAGAGTCGGGTTAAGGAAAGAACACCAGAACACGAGCGGCTGTGTACAAAATTCAGTTATAAGAATATGTGTGCACGTGCGTGTGTATGTGGGTGTTGGGGGTTCGAGGGGGCAGTCATGCGTGCGTTTTTTGTTTTTTTTGTGTGTGTGTGTGCGCGCGCGCGCGTACGTGCTGTGAAGCGCTCTGACCAACTATTTCATTTGGAAGATTGAGCGATGAGCAAGTCATCATTCTTATTCTTCTGCACGAAAATGCTCTCAACTGAGAAGTCTTTGACATCACTGGCGACCTTCGCATACCTTCACCGACCTGGGCGTTAAAATTCAAGAGCGAACTGCCCAAAGTGACGCCATGTCCAAAGTGACGCCATGTGCCCTCTCAGTGGAATCCACTTCAGGTGGTGTCACACGTACAGTGCCCTGCTCGCTCTGGTCACTCACTCGGTCGGGATCTGGGCAGAAAAGTTATTCCGCTAACCGCCTGCACTTTGCGAGAAGACAGGGCGAAAACGGCCCCTTTTTTCTAGCTTTTTTCTTGGGGGGGGGGGGGGGGGGGGGCAGAGAATTATTTTCAAAGGTCAAAGCCGAAACCTGTGGGGCATGCGCTTATCGCAGTCGGAAGCGACACGGAGAGGGCGAGGTCAGGAGGGCTCCGCGGTTGGCGGTCTGGGCAGGGCTGTCTGGTCTGCACTGAAATCCCTACCCTGGACCTCTGTGACCAACGGTGGGGCACTGCGGATGCAGAAATTTAGGCCACCCGCTGTTGAGAACTCAGAGCTGACAAACGTTCTGTTTAAAGCATGGAGTAGGTCGGACTATAGCGACTTATGCTTCCACCACTGCCGGGAATTTCTTCTTTGTCTCTAATTTCTAGAAGAGAAAAAAAAAAATCGACGTTCTCGGTTCATCCGCCTTTATTTCTTCTTCTTTCAAATCCTGTCCCTGCTGTGTTAGTTTTGGCTAACGCAGTTACCCATGTAGGTCCGCGGAATGAGATGAAACCCTGCTCGTCGTCACAACCGACTGGTGCAGGCTTTTGTGTTTTCAGGCGGTGGCTTATAAACAGGCTCAAAGACATGTTAGACTGTGTTGTGACTTTGGCTCAGACATGTGTTTGTGATTTCACTACAGGTTCTCGCTGCGTGCAGTCACACTGTGCATACTGTAACACAGTGCATACTGTTTGGATGTCCTAGCGTCTGATACTGCCGCCGTGGTTGACGGCGTTAAATATTAATCATCCATCTATCCAGCGTTCTGCCAGTTGCATTTAGGTAAAATGTAAATGTACAGAGATGCCGCGGACTGTCTCTCCCTCCCTCTCTTTCTCTCTCTCTCCCTCTGTCTACGTGTACGTATCGTTTACATTGTTCAGTGCTTTCAGTGGCGAGGAAAACGCTTTAAAATTGCTTTAATATCATATGAATAGATCTGGTGAGTGACTGCAGTGCGAGAGAGAGATAGAGAGACAGAGACAGAGACTGACACAGAGAGAGAGGGAGAGAGACAGACAGACAAACAGACAGACAGACAGAGAATGGTCTATTCTTATGTAGGATATGCAGCAATCTGTCCTTGTGTTGGCTCGATCCTTATATGCACCACACACCCTGTGTGCACTAACCAGTCCCACTTCGCCTCTAAACCTCCCCCCATTTCCACAGCTGCCTATGGGAATTCATGCTAAGTCTCGTCACCTCCAGTGCACGGCGCCCTCTTGGCCCGCTGGTAATTCATCCAGCTGATGCCATCTGCGCCACCTACCCACCGGAACAGACAACAAAATTAAAGGTCCCCACTGACGAGGCTGTAAAGCTATCAAAGGTTCCCTCGTGTAAGCGTATAGTGGGTCGGATGTTTGCTTGCTTCGCCTACTGCCAAGAGTTGTGCCTTTCTCATTTCCATCTTTCTGATTCAATCGGTTTCATTTTTCATCGCCAGCTCCCTCCTTTGCGGTTTTCAGGTGATGTATGTCACGAGCAGTGAATCGGACTTGTACTCGCATTGTTGGTCATTTCGTTTCGCCCTCATTTTTTCGCGGGAAACTTAGAGAAGGAGTCATATTTTTAGTCAATGGTAAAGGATCAACACACAAGACAATTAATTAGAGCTCGAAATACGTAACACTACAACAACAAAGATCTGAGTCGCCTACGATAACTCACCTGGCATGCGTGCAAATATAAGGTACATAAGGTCGAGGATGTACACGAGTTTATGTACCTTGTATTTACACGCATCCAGGTGAGAATTACCGCAGGCGACTCAGGTCTTTGTTGTTGTGCTTGTGTTACGTATTTCGAGTACTAATTAACTCCCTTGTGTGTTTATTCTGCACGAGTGCTCTGTGTCAGATCGGTGATAAGGGAGTTTTAATGGAATGTGCACTTTTTTAAATATTTTAATTTCAGGATGTCTTTGTGGGGTTCTCTTAATGCTTGTGTTTATGTGTTTATTCTGCACGAGTGCTCTGTGTCAGATCGGTGATAAGGGAGTTTTAATGGAATGTGCACTTTTTTTATATATTTTAATTTCAGGATGTCTTTGTGGGGTTCTCTTAATGCTTGTTCCATTTGCAAGGCCTAACTAACCACACTGTTTGGATCCTGTAACAAATGGCTAATGGTTGCTTGCTTGTATTTACGTTTTTGTTTGCTTTTCTATTTCACAAAGCTGCTTATTCACATTTACTTTGTATCTACAGCTTGTTATACAGGACACAGTCTTTGCGATTGTCTGGGTTTGGTTGAAGTTTGTGTTATGTCTGCTATCTGCTATACATCTCTAATGTGCTTGCTTGTATTTACGTTTTTGTTTGCTTTTCTATTCACAAAGCTGCTTATTCACATTTACTTTGTATCTACAGATTGTTATACAGGACACAGTCATTGCGATTGTCTGGGTTTGGTTGAAGTTTGTGTTATGTCTGCTATCTGCTATACATCTCTAATGTGCGTCAGCTATTGTGCTACATATGTTTAATGTGCATCTCTCTCTCTCTCTCTCTCTCTCTCTCTCTCTCTCTCTCTCTCTCTCTCTCTCTCTCTCTCTCTCTCTCTCTCTCTCTCTCTCTCTCAATCTCTCTATCATATGAACTGATCAGATGTTCTGCTGCTTCATTTGTTCATAACATGCTCACCGTATGCACATAAAATGTAACTGAATGATGGGGGTTCGAGGGGAGCAGTCATGCGTGCTTGTTCATGTGCATGTGTGCATCTGGCGCTGTGAGCACGCTGTGTTTTGTGTGAAAATTCTCAAGTATAACGTTTCACTCACTCATTCATGCCTATGTGTAATTTGATATCTGTTCATCAGTAGATTAGCAAGGACTAGTTGTTAGACAGGTTTTTGACTGAACCTAACTACAATCCTTGTAAAATAAAGTTTTCGAGTTCTGTCTGTCTGTCTGTCTGTCTGTCTGTCTCTCTCTCTCTCTCTCTCTCTCTCTCTCTCTCTCTCTCCTCTCTCTCTCTCTCTCTCTCTCTCTCTCTCTCTCTCTCTCTGTCCTCCCCCCCTCTCTCTCTCTCTCTCTTTGTAGCTCATCTCTCTCTCCCTCTCTCTCCCTCCCTCCCTCTCCCTCCCCCCCCTTCCCTCCCTCTCTCTTCTTTAGCTCATCTCTCTGTCTCTGACTGTCTCTGTGGCTGTCTCTGTCTGTCTCTCTCCCACTCTCTCTCTCTCCCCCTCCATCCCTCTCTCCCCCTCCCTCCCTCCGTCCATCCATCCCCCTCTCTCTTCTTTAGCTCATCTCTCTCTGTCTGTGTGTGTGTCTCTCTCTCCCCTCCCTCCCTCCTTCCATCCCCTCTCTCTCTTCTTTAGCTCATCTGTCTGTCTCTCTCTCCCCTCCCTCTCCCTCCCTCCCTCCCTCCATCCCTCTCTCTCTTCTTTGGCTCCTCTCTCTCTCTCTCTCTCTCTCTCTCTCCTCTCTCTCTCCTCTCTCTCTCTCTCTCTCTCTCTCTCTCTCTCTCTCTCGTCTTTATTAGCTCATCCCTAAGTCACACGCGTGCACTGGCTGTTGCCCCCCGTGGCACTTAGCCCAACTTACCAATGTGGGTCAAATGCAGCAGGAATGATGGTGTGGTTGCTGCAACGGCGAATGTATCGGGTTGCCTGGGGATCGTTCACCAATGAATCCCTTTTTTCTTCTCGTTTGGTGTTTGTTTGTGTATTTATTTGCTCGTTTTTAATGGTGGGTATTTGTCTCCAAACACTGGACACTAACACACCACAACTGAAAGCGGATATGTAGCCTACGATTTCACTTTACGCCGTTTAACTGTTGTTTAGCTAGTTTTGTCGCTTGAAGAGGGGGCTTACCCCGAAAATTGGCACGTTGTGTAGTATCATATGAAATAAGCGTACTTTTTAACTTTGTGTGTTTTTGGACCGGGTCTTTTTCTCGTTTTGGGTTCACAACCTTTTGTGACCGGCAGGTGTTTTTCTTTGAACTGAGTTCATGCGACGAAAGCCTGTTTTGAGTTGAATAGTGTCAAACCTGTCAACTCCCTTTGCACACTCCGAGCATCGCTTTCCGGCACCTTCCTCCAAAGGAAAGATGTCGTAAACCAGTGCTTGGAGTTTGCTCCCTTTGCACAAAATGGCTGCTCTTCTGCCAGCGTTATACCTTCAGGAGGCTAAAATGTTTCCTGAGTCTTGAAATCTTGTACAGTCTTCAACAATTCATGCGCCTTTTGTTTATCTACATCTGCGAATACCCAGACTGACTCTTTGCTCCCCTTTTGTCAAACCAGTCTCATGATCGGTTCACATTCCACCCTAAAGGGGACACCAAGCGAAGACGCTGATTGGTCTGAAAACGTAGAAACGGTGCCAAATATTTCCACTTTCAGGCTTCGTATGGTTGTGCATCAATATTTATTTGTGTAGTAGAAATGTACCGAGTTTTGTTTCTTTGTTTTTTTCTTCGAATTTGAGCTCGTCATGCACAACCATGTTGGTTCACCAGTGGAGACTTGATAACGGTTGGCTCGTGACGTAATTGACACTTCTGCCGCAAATGCCGACCATGTTCAAGACGTCACAGAGAGACTGCCGAATAAGACATAGCAGCACTCAACACTATGTTTTTGGTGGATGTCAAACGTTGATTTTTAACAAACTATACCATATACCAACTGCTGCGACTGTTGTTTTGTTGTTGCTGTGTTTTTATGTCATTCCGATCAGTAGGACCTGTGACTCCTCTTTGTTTTGCGTTCCCTTTAATTTAGTCTTTGAGATCTTTGGCCCAGAAGCTGTTTGCTTTCAGTTGTTATATTCTACACTGCCCTTATTCTGTACTCGGTATTATTCTGATATGTCTGTATCCCGCTGTAGACATGATCTCTCTCTCTCTCTCTCTCTCTCTCTCTCTCTCTCTCTCTCTCTCTCTCTCTCTCTCTCTCTCTCTCTCTCTCTCTCTCCTTTTTCTAATCCTGTTTATAAAATGGCGATCTGTCTCAGTTACTCATGAACATGGATCAGACTTTTAACTTGTGATTTGTTTTGTTGTTGTTTTAATTTGGTCCTGATGCGAATATCGCGGTCGACAGGCCGTTAAGTATCAGTTACCTAACCAACTATATTGTGATTCAAACCCATACGAGGCACATGAACGGTGTCTAGAAAGAAGAAACATGGGATTTGTTATGATCCCCTACCCCTAAAAGAGTTCTTATTCCTATCTTTTGTGCGTTTGGGTCTTGTTAAAACCCCGAGAATTAACGGCCTCTTACACCACTTTCCTGGCTGACGGAACGTGAAATGTCAAGTGCAGCTCCATCTCTTTTATGTCTCAGATATTTGCAAACGGTCATACGGTTCCCACCCCCACCCCCCTTCCCCATCCCACACCCCTTCCCCATCCCACCTCTACTACCTCCCGCAACTGGTCCCATTGACGCTCGTACCGACTCACTTCTAACATTTACTGCAGCCTGCATAAATCCTCGTAATGACTAAGGACCGCAGCCGATGGTGTGAACTGGAATTGGATCTTGCACAGTGTCGGCGCTGCTTGAACTCTGTCTCCGTTGGAGGGCTTAGCTTCCCGTCCATAAAGCGTGATTATTTCGTGAGAGTCTGTAATTGTTCGTGTTTAAGAGATAGGAGGCTATTACCGTGATAGGGGCTTTTTATGGTGGTAATAATAATAATAATGTACTTTTTTTTTATCTGCTATTTTCTGCGTTGGTTTTTTGTTTTGAACAAATGAAATCTTGGGAAGGGAGGCCAAGAACAAGGCGGAGTGATCATCATCCGAACAAAACAAAACAAAATACTAATCGTCAATCACACAAATAAACGAACAGGATGACTTGATGAAATATGGGTTGGGGCGCATTATAACATACGCTACACCATCCTTAATTTCCCTGTAACAAACGTACGCGTACCACAAAAGGGACACCCGTAACGCTGTTTTTACTTTTGAGTTTGTTTGTTGGTGGTTGTTTTGTTTTTGGGGTGTGTGTGTGTGTGTGTGTGTGTGTGTGTGTGTGTGTGTGTGTGTGTGTGTGTGTAATTTCTTCTCTCTTTTTTTCTTTTTTCTTTTTTCTATGTAAAGAACACGGTTGGTTTTATGGTTAACACTGTTCAGTTTTGTTGTTGTTTTGGGGGCTTTTATTTTTGGGTTTGGTGTCGCCAGGTGTCTTTCACGTGCTGCCTTGTTGGTAATGCTTATAGTTTGTGGTTTCTTCTTTGTTTTGGCAGTGTCATTTGTGCTCCAGTGACAGGCTAGGCCGTATATTATGTCTTCACTAAGCTAAGCCTAAGCCAGGTGCTATAAAATTACCCCTGTTCTATTCCTAGATAAACTTTTCTGCCCAGCGTCAATATCACCTAGAGAAAAAGGCTTGTCACTTAATAAAGCTTTTGTGGAATAAATATACTAGTACTTGCTCACATACCACGGATGTATACCTGTTACTTACGCGCGTGCGCGCGCGCGCACACACACACACACACACACACACACACACACACACACACACACACACACACACACACACACACACACACACACACACACACACACACACGGGTGATTTTCTGGTCGGGTGGCGGGGGTTGTGTGATGAATGGGCTAGAGCTGACACGATCGGTTCACAACCCGAACAGTGAGCTGGATAGGTGCAATCTGATTGCGTCATACGTACAGAACGGTTCAGCTTGTTTACAAAGCAACTCGTCACACCACGCTCAACCTCAAGGCCACTCTATAGCCTGGCCGACCTGTCGAAGGCCCACTTGGCGAAGCTGTCTCCGCATCCCTTCCTTCAAGGTGTTATTGTTTCAGCTGGGATCAGATTTGTCCCACAGCATCCCGTGATGGTCCCAACGGGCAACAGAAAACATCAATCTTACAACCTCAGTGGTGACAATTAATTTTCTGCTCCCATTTTCCGCAGGATGATATGCTTCGCGGTAATCAAACGGAGCACGTCATAAACTTGACTAGCCAATCAGCGCTCAGCTTCGGCCTCTTCGCCAAGACTTCGCACAAACGACTTGCAATGTAACTTCAGAGTTCAAGAGCTGTGTGAAAGTCGAGGTGGCCGTCCTGGGCTTTCCGTCCTAACGAGCCTTATGGTTTCCGTGAACGTAAAGCAATACTGAACCAATAACAATAACAACAGTAACAATATACTTTATTCATCCCAGCGGGATTTTAAAGCTGTCGTTCGATCGCACAACGAAGAGCATATCTCAATAATTCTAAGTCATGAAACACACGCACATACACACTTTAGACATATGCCCCCTTTCTCTAAATCTGCATACACTAATAGGAATGATATAATACTAATACCTAGCAAACCCAAAATTACCTGGAATAATGCTTTCTCTGTCAAACCAAAACGTAAAAACTCTCAAAGCTCACGAACTGGCCTCAGCTTGTCCCTAATATGTCAACCGACATCCGAGGACATTAAGCAACAGCAACAGCAGCAGCAGCAGCAGCAGCAGCAATGTAACTTAGGCGAAGAAAAGCCCTGACGGCAGAGCTCAGGAACTGTGTGAAAGTCGAGGTGGCCGTCCTGGGCTTCCGTCCCTAATAAGCCTACGGTTCTCTGGATGTAAAGCAACACTTCAACCAGCCAATCAACCCTGGCGAGTTACGGCTTGGAAAAATGGTCGACGGTATGTGGTCGAACGACTTCACGCTCTTGAGGGTTGAAATTGATCCTATACTGTAAGACAGTGCTGTAGGACAGGTATACTTCTCAGACAGGCGGATGACCTCTCAAAACATGTTGTTTTCAGCGGACAAAAGAGTCCACAGAAACAAAAGCTGAAATGTATTGTTTTTGTTTTAAAAAGTCCATTCATTTTGAGTAGACTATAGAACAGGGAGTTTTGTGAGTGACAACCAACAGGGTCGGATGTGGAGAGGGAAGCCTAGGCTGGGAACTCGGCTTTCGCATACCGCGCACCCTTTCATCTTTGTCATTGAGCGATGCGAGATGGATCGCGCGGGCTAGATTATTACCTGCACAGCATAAAGAACTCGTTTCGCAGCATCGATTTACAATCATAGGGGTATTTTAAAGCAGACTTCTTAAGTTTAAGTTGTTTACTTTGGTCTAGAGTGGTTGTTGGACAAGACGTTGGGAAGATCACAACACAATTAAACGGTAAAAAAAAAAAAAAAAACACGCACGCACGCACGCACGCACGCACGCACACAAACACACACACACAAACACACACACACACGCGCGCGCGCACACACACACACACACACACACACACACACACACACACACACACCAAACGGTGAAACAAAATAACAGAAAAACATTTGTTAGTTAGGACGGAGCAAAACAAGGGTGTGTTGTATTTTTGTTTTTTGCCATGGATACCTTCGCACTGGTAACGGCCAAGCGGTTCGGGTTTCCTACAGAAGAATGATGAAATCGAGTGGAAGTGTGTTAAGAAGGTTGTTCCCTTTTCGGCTTACGCTAGCCCTGTGCCGCCGTGACACTCTTCACACAAAGACAAAGGATTTGACTGATTTGGTTCACGTAGACTCTTTTCAGGCCGACCCGGGCAGATTTGTATACTTATGACACTTCTTGGACAGTCCAGGGATGATGGCGCTAACGTGGTACATTTATGACACGACCCTGGCAGACTAGGGCTATGACATGGTATACTTATGAAATGACCCAGACAGACCTGGGCTGATAGTGCTAACGTGGTATCCTTGTGACACGACCCAGGCAAACTGGGGCTGATAGTTCTAACGTGGTACACTTACGACATGACCCAGGCAAACTAGGGCTATGACGTGGTATACTTATGACATGACCCAGACTGACCAGGGCTGATAGTGCTAACGTGGTACACTTACGACATGACCCAGGCAAACTAGGGCTATGACGTGTTATACTTATGACCTAGACAGTCCAGGGCTGATGGTACTAACGAGGTACACTTACGACATGACCAAGTTAGACCAAGGACGTATAGCGCCAATCTGGTACACTCATGACATTTTTGAAGAAGACGAGAGCCCCGGGTGTTAATCCGGTGCATGTGTGCCAGCTCTAAGACGGGTCGATGACGCTGACTTATAGCTGCGTAAATCCCGTCTTTATGGTTGGGGGTAGTGGACGATGACGGGCACGTCTCAAAACCTTTCTTCTTAAGACTGGATTAACCTGTTTGCGAGTCGGAGAAACTATTGATTCTTGTCCGTTCTCCGGCAGTTTCAGGGCACTTTCAGTCTTTATGGACAAAATGTTCAGCGTGGGCAGGGGGTCGGTCGGCCGTTGTGTTTGTTATTGCTGTTTTCAGAATAACGGGTAAACTGACGAGAAAGTCTACAGAAAGTAATATTCGTGGATGCGAAAAGAAGAAGAAAAAAGGGGTGATTTGTGTTTTCTGTGGTGAGTGTGTTCATGTGTGCGTGCGTGCGCGCGCTTGTGGTTGTGTGTATTTATAGAGTGTGTGTGTGTGTGTGTGTGTGTGTGTGTGTGTGTGTGTGTGTGTGTGTGTGTGTGTGTGTGGATATGTGTGTGCGCATGTGTGTGTGTGCGAACGCATATGTGTGTGCGTGCGTGTGTGCGTGCGTGTGTGCGTGAGATCCGTACTTTAAAAATGACAGGGGAACTTGATAAAGAGAGATCCATACTTTAAGAAATGACATGGGTACTTGACAGAGATCCGTACTTTATAAAGGACAGGGGAACTTGATAAAAGGAGATCCGTACTTTAAGAAAGGATAAGGGTACTTGATAGATATCCGTACTTTAGAAAGAGATCCGTACTTTAAGAAAGAATAGGTGAACTTGATAAAAAGAGATCCGTACTTTAAGAAAGGATATAGGTACATGATAGAAAGAGGTTTGTACTTTAAGAAAAGACAAGATCATGAGTACTCGAAAGAAACAAATCCCTTCTTTAAGCTGGAGGATGTTATGTGATACACAACAGAGAAACAGAAAAAGTACTTATGGGAAACTGCGGCAGCTGGAGAGCAGTGTGTGTGCCAGCGCATTTTCTCGACAGGAAGTGAGGATTAACCGAGTCAGTCTGGGCCCATATGTATGGGGAGCAAATACCCCCCCCCCCCCCCCCCCCCCCCACACACACACACACACACACACACAATCGCATTTATCTTCTGAACGCTGACGATACTGAATACAAATCGCCTAGTGTGAAGCGCAAATAAGGCTATCCGACCGGCCTAAACGCATTTAAAGTTATAGACTCATTTGTCCACGTTTAAGCAGACTAAACGCCGTATAAAAATAGCGGCTCTGATGCTGTCGTCACCGACGAAGGTTACAGTTGAGAAGAAAGCGAACCTTTGTACGGACCAACGCCGTCCCACAAACTATCGAAGACCACGATTTATTCAAGAAAATTTGGATTCACGCATCAAAACACATCGTAATCAACAAAGAAGGCGAAGAGGAGACAGGAAAATCTTCAATGGGAAAGGGTCATTGGGTCACTGAGATCTGCTACAATCGCAGCGCTCTTTAAACCTGAAACTGACGTGGCTGTTGTTATGCTGTGTCACTCGGTTTCGAGCTATCGACGTCACGCGCGTTGCATTGTTGGTAAAACAAGCACAAGCTAATAGCTATTTCTGAGGCTGACGACTCGCGCATGTGGAAGGAGAGCCAAACTTATGGGCTCCTCAGCAAATCTGGATATGGGGCTATCCGCCTTCAACCGTTTTCGCTCATTCTACATAATTATGGGCCTTAAGAGCTAACGAAAGATATATACTTCAAGCTTGGGGAATCTCAGAATAGAGCTTTAGATGTTTTTCCTGTTGCCGGGAATTCTGCTTTTTTAGTTCCTACCTTTGGGTTCAGGTTCATTCAACTTCATTTTTGTCCCAACCTCTTCATACAAGTGAAATGTGTTGTCAGCATTTAGTCACTGATTTCAAAAGACATCAAATCGGTGTCTTGTATTTTGCCCTGAAATAACCCTCGCGGTTGATTGGATATTACAGCGGGGATAGCGCAGTTTGCAGGGCATCGGACCAAAAGGCCAGATGTACTACTGACATTGGTTCGATTTTTCTGCCCGAGTCAACTTTCAGTACAGACTCTCTTACGGTGTCCGTACAGCCCCCGTGAGCAATCGCATGCATCAACATCTGTAGCTGTGTGCGCGTTAAAAGATCCAAACACTGGAGCCGTACCATTGTCTGAACACACGAAAATAGTACACACGCTGGTAGGATTGGGTATCGTTGCTCTTGCGGCTGCTGTAGCTTTACCCAGGTAAGACGACCAGACTTTCTTTCAAGGGATCAGTGATGCATAAAAAACACTAATTCTAGTAAAGAAGACACATTTTTTGGACTACAAATCATTGAGTGTTTTATCTCTCCAAAAGATGGACCTGCCATGAAGAAAAAAGAAAAAGGAAGAAAAAAAGAAAAGAAAAAAAGTACTCAGCAAAATAAGTCATTAGAAGATAGGTCATGTGACTTTTTTTTTTTTTTTTTTTTTTTTGTAAGTACGTTTTCCTTGTTATTTACAGCTTGTTCTTCTCACCAGCAGTCTTTCGATTTTTTCCCAAAGGCCTGCCATTTTTTGCCCTCTCGCTCTGCTGTCATCCACCGCCGTGAGGCTTGCTCCATATATATATTCGTGTGTGTGTGTGTGTGTGTGTGTGTGTGTGTGTGTGTGTGTGTGTGCACGCCCTCGCGAAGGTCTCTCTGGACAAGATTAGGAGCTTTAGAAAATACTTTAATTATTATTTACTTATTTATTGACTGTACCCATTGCATCTTGCCGAGATTGTGTTTCAGTGCATCAAACTGCATAGCTTATCAAACTGAAAAACAAAATCAAAACCAAGATCTTTTTGGAAAGAAAGGCCAAATCGAATAAGGAAATGTGTGGATGAAGAAATGAGTCAATGAGTTAATGCATTTATATGAAGCTGGTGAACAGGGCACTTTCTGATGTTTGTTTCCAAACCAGTCAGCGACGAAAAAGTTATGAAACATTTTGATGCAGCCCAGATTGCATAGTTGTATAGAACCATTCTTCTTCTGCTGTTTTCACCCGTCTAGTGGATGAATTTTTCATTCTCGCATAATGCCGTACGAGCTACGAACACAGGCCCCCTGTTCTGAGCAAAATTACCCCCGCCCCAAAGTTGCCTGTCTCCTGTAATCTAGTGTACAGCCGTCATTTGATACTGTGCTGGTAGATTCATCGCGGGATTGTCGAGTCATTGTGGTGAAATTGCTCTCTGAAACACGACTCTCACACGCATATATTTCGCGCATAAGCGTTGCAAACTAGCACTCGGCATTTCCTGTTGAAATGTACAACTGTAAAAACGCCATTCTTCCCACGTATCTAGAACTACCGTGTTTATCTTGGAGGCGGGAGCTATCCAGTTCCTACAAGACCACCTCGGAGAGGATCTGGCCCTTCTCAACACACAGGCAGTCTTGAATTGAAAGATCACAGTGACTGGCCCTATGGTGGGAGTCCCTTTCTCTGTCGAAGTCCTGCGATAAATCTGTCGTTTTACACATACATCACCAGTAATGCATGTATTTGTGTGTGTGTGTGTGTGTGTGTGTGTGTGTGTGTGTGTGTGTGTGTGTGTGTGTGTGTGTGCGCGCGCGCTTCTGTGTGTGTGTGTATGTGGTGTGTGTGTGTGTGTGGTGCGCGCGTGCTTCTGTGTGTGTGTGTGTGTGTGTGTGTGTGTGTGTGTGTGTGTGTTGTGTGTGTGTGTGTGTGTGTGTGTGTGAGATGGAATGAGTGTATCCTTATATCTTTGTAAGCGCTCTGGGCTCTTATGAGATGGGGCGCCATAAATAATCTATTATTTGTTATTATTGTAGGCAGGAACCGCAGCAGTGCAGAACCGATGTGTATGCAGGGCAAGATGCAAAGCAGACGTAGTGCAGTGGGTCTGGCAATGAGAGACCACGCTAACCGAGAGATCACGCCTGCCCTTTTTTAAGACCACTTTTCAACCTTTCCCTTTTTATTTTTCCATGTACATCTTTGGGATTTGGGATTGTGGGTGTATGAGTCGCTCTTCCTCACCCCCCACCCCACCCCATCCCGCAGCCTCCTTGAGTTGTAGTGCGTGGATTTGCCGTTGAGTCGCTTAGCGTGTTTGTATTGTATGATTGGTAGAGCGGTTGTATAGGTGTTTACGATCTTTACTGGGTATGTTCCCCCCAGTGCTTTTCGTAAACGCCTTGAGCTCATCCGAGAAAAAATCCTCTGTTAATATTATCTTTTCTTCTTTCGATCACTCCGATGGAAACTCGGATTGTGTGCACGGATGTTGCTGTGCAAGGCAGTTTGTTGGAGGCCTGCCGAATGCAGGTTGTTCATGCTGCCAGTGCAGGTTGTTCAGGCTGCAATGCAGGTTGTTCAGGCTACCAATGCAGGTTGTTCAGGCTACCAATGCAGGTTGTTCAGGCTACCAATGCAGGTTGTTCAGGCTACCAATGCAGGTTGTTCAGGGCTACCAATGCAGGTTGTTCAGGGTCCCGAACAGCTTGCCTGCCACCGCCACTGACTGACAGAACTGTGCACACTCTACACAAGTACTTTTTGATGAACTCCCCCGTGTGTACGCACATGCAAGAACAATAACACACAGACACACACGCACGCACGCACGCACGCACGCACGCACGCACGCACGCACATACGCACGCACGCACGCACGCACGCAATTTCCCGGTTGGTACCATTATAAACAAAGAATGCAAAACGCAAAAATAAAATATTCCAACGAGATCCTGACGGAAAGGTAAGCTATACCGATACACTGGGCCAGCATGCAGGGGAAGCATTTCCCGCAGAAACTGTCTTGTACTTATGCTTGTACTTATGGAGGCTGCCTTATTAAGCATAAACCTTCATCAGCAAACTTTGAATATAGCCGAGTGGTAGACCATGCATTTTACATTCTACTGAACGATGAGAGAGAGAGAGAGAGAGAGAGAGAGAGAGAGAGAGAGAGAGAGAGAGAGAGAGAGAGAGAGAGAGAGAGAGAGAGAGGAAACAGACAGACAGACAGACAGACAGACAGACGGACAGACACAGACAGAGAAAAAGAGAATCACAAATCTGTGGAAACCCTCGGGATCGTATCTCGCTGGAACTCTCTGACAGATCATACATTTTACACCTTGAATCGTACAATCTAGCACATTTTGGCACAAGTCTGCAAAAAAACCGGGGAAAGTATTTAACAGCCTGACCATTTCACATTTTGAATCGTTCATTGTTCATAGTCCTGTAATATGTATATGGAGAGAGAGAGAGAGAGAGAGAGAGAGAGAGAGAGAGAGAGAGAGAGAGAGAGAGAGCATTTCATTGCCCCTTGCGGGTCGTCTTACCTCGGCACTAAGGCACAGCAGCCGCAAGAGCAGCGCTACCCATTCCTGTCAGACCGTGCATTTGTGTGTGTGTGTGTGTGTGTGTGTGTGTGTGTGTGTGTGTGTGTGTGTGTGTGTGTGTGTGTGTGTGTGTGTGTGTGTGTGTGTGTGTGTGTGATCTTGCTGTCAACAAACATGAAACACTGATTGACTCGTACATTATAGCACATTATAGCACAAGCCCAGGGAAACAAACCCGTTGTTTCACACGGTGGACGAGACAGCAGCTGCAAAAGGGGGGCGTTAATTTGGAATTGGAAGAAGATTAGGTTGAAGCACACAACTCGCTATCGTCTTTTCTCGCCTACGTGTTCTCGGGTTTCAGCTTATAGAGCCACAGGCGGACAACTGAAGAGAGAGAGAGGGAGAGACAGAGGTAGAAACAGAGACAGACAGACAGACACAGAGATACAGAGAGAGAGAGAGAGAAAGTGCTGTCTTAGATCGTGTACCCTTTTGATGACGGCCGCAAAGCTTGTCGGAACTGGAAACCGGAGTTTTGCTTTCTCCAGTTCTTCCAACGCTGAACGTATTAGTATGCTGCTTTTTAGTGGCCATATAAATTATTCACATGACAATGAAGATTTTGAATAGGCTAATCGTCTTCAATAATCGCCTGGATTTGTTTGTTTGTTGTGTGTGTGTGTAGGTGGGGGGGGGGGGGGGGGGGTTGCCTGGTTGGCTGGCTAGTCGGTTGGTTGGTTGGTTTTTCTTGTTATTCTTGGTGGAGGGAGATTTTTGTAGCAACCATTTCCAATCATCCCACCACAGTTAGGGATTAGTAAGGCCTGATAGCTCGACTCCTTTGAAGATGGCTTTCCCACGTGGTTGGTGTTTCTGATACAGAAGTTAAAGTCCCCTGTTATCAACGCTTCTCTCTGTAATGCTAGAGTAGGTCAGAATATAACTGTGCATGCTTCGCCTGCTGCGGCAATGAATAGCTTTTCAACTTCTTCCAGTTTCATTCAACTTCATTTTCCCCCAAAAAATCAGTGAATCACAGTTTTACTGGTACCTGCACTGAGGTACTGTGGATGCAGAAGTTAAGGCTCCCTCTGTAGAGAACACAAAGCTGACAAATGTTCATTCTTTAATGCCTGGAATAGGTCAGAATATAGCCATGCATGCTCCATCCGCTCTCAGGAATTTCTTCCTTGCCCATTCCTTGTCTATCTTCCCGTCCATTCACCTTCATTTTCTCAAAATCCACTCCTTCATTTTTAACTGTATAACGCCAGTGTCCTCTGTGGGCCCGCAAAATAGGTCACCCAGTTCATAGTCACACGTGGTGTGTGCCTACCGAATATGAATAGATACCAAGGAATAGAATCAAAACTGACTTTTGACGTACCAAAACAGGACTGTGTTATGTGCTGATAGGTGGGTGGTTCATTTTGGACATTGTAACAGTGACTTAGACAAACATGTGAGTTAGTGACGTGTTTTGAACTGTTGTGAAGGAATTTTGAATGTAAGATTCGTTCTCGTGAGTTGGCGAGACGTTAAAATCCCAGAGCTAGCTGACTAGTTTTGCTGGTAATTAGTTAATTGTGTTTTGGTCCAGATACGGCTTCCGCAGTTGACTGGGCGTTTATTATCAAGAGCAAGCAAGTTGTGGTTAGTCTGGAGTGGGGTTGGAGTGGGACTGGTCACTCACTGGTCAGATCACTAACGGGCTAGTTCGACGGGCTGGGGTTTACTCTCGAGACCAGCCGTACGTTAATATGTCGCCGCGGGCCAGCAGACAGAAGTGGTTCGTTTGACGCGTTAATCTTGTTCCCATCTCCGCTTGAGCCCATTATGTTGGGGCCTGGCATCTCTTTCAACCCACTTTGATGTTTAGGAGCTATAATTGGCAGTGAAAAGGAGGGGGTGCGGGTGGGGGTAGGGGGGTTGAACCGAAGGGCATCTTGCCCTGTAATTGTCTCCCCTGTCACATGACGGTGACGTCCCTTGATTACTTGTCGCTCACCCCAGTCAGGGCTGACCCGCTCGCTATGTTGTGTCCTCTTTTCCGTCGGCGTTGTCGTGGCTGTTGATGATGTTGTAGTCTGTAGAGTGTTCGCTTTGCTGTCAGAGGAGAGCTTGCTGGAAATCCCCCTTGTATGGGATAGACTTAGAGAAAAGGAGAAAAGTGGCAGAAGAACAGGAGGAAACAAGATGGCATTGATTATGTTGTTGAATCTTCTGTCTACTTTGGCCAGTTATTTCATGCGATCTTCAGACAAATGGCACAAATGACCCTGTGTAGTTGAAGAGACGTTAAAATCCAAGAACTAATGTTTTGTCGAGTCACATTTTCAGGTGCCTGTGTATGTCGTAATTTACTTGAAGTTAAAAAAGACGATTTCATCACAGTGACACCCAAAATCTCCTCTGTGGGCGTAGGATTAAGTAAACATGTCATCTGTGCAAAACGGCGGACCAGCGTAGTAACAGACACAACTTCCACGGATAATTTGAAATGAAGAAAAATGAATCAAAATGTGGTATTACTGACTCTGACAATAGCCCTGGGCAACACTTGTGTTCCATATTTTGTAAAGAGATTTGGATCACCAGTTTTGTTTTAAAATTAGATACGACTTACTAATAACAGACCGTGAAGAGCAAGCTCACACACACACACACACACACACACACACACACACACACACACACACACACACACACACACACACACACACACACACACACACATACACACATACGAACACACACACACACACACACACACACACACACACACACACACACACACACACACACACACACACACACACAGGGACGGGGCAGATCAGTGTTTGTTCTCATCTTAAAGTCGGCCAAAGTAGTAATAGTTTACATAGTTTAGGCAAAGGGGGGGGGGGGGCAAGGGGGGAACCACTGATGGTGACATAATGACAACATCTCGCTGACGAAGCCGCCAGCCTCCTGGCCTGGATGTAGTGCGTCACCCGGAAGCGGCTGAAACGAGTGCAGCACGGTTGGGAAAGCCATATCAACGTCGGCGAAGAGCTTTAGCTGTACGAGCTTCGACGTGGGTTAGACGGCTCAACAACTCGCCAACATCTTGAATCGCTTTTAGTACGGCGAGGGAGGCTGTGTCAATGTGGTTTGGGTTGTTCTGGAGCTCACAGTATTCCCGGTTCACTCTGCAATGGGGCGTGAGGCAACGGCACTCAGCATGAATATAGCTATTGCCCCCCCCCCTCCCACTCCCGCCCATCCCCCCTCTCTCGCCCCCCCCCCACCCCCCACCCCCACACCCCCTCCCTCTCTCTCTCTCTCTCGCGCGCGCGTTCGTCGTCTTCGCGCTTGTATCTCTAGTTGATCAACTACGCTTTCGGCGTTTATGGCTGTATTGTGCAGAGTTATACCACGGTGAATGAATGATAATTTATGATGCTCATAAAAATTAAATAAATCCACGCTAGAATTGGCGCTGAGCTCATTAAAATTGTATTAGCATCCCAGATTGTGAGACAACAAAAGGCAGAAAGGCATAGAGCCCCATTTCTGCGCTGTTGTAGGCGGGTGGCACTGGCATGGGTTCGGGTGGGGGGGTGGGAGGGGTTAGTCCTGATCTAGTTTCGGCTAATGCATCCGCAATGCGCCATGCCTAGCGTTTTCGGCGCAAAAGCTGTCATATGTATCACATCTACTGCCCCGATAGCTGCAAGACGAACACCCCGATAGTATTTATTATGCAGAGTGCAGCGAAGCGGATTTCGCTGGGGCTCCCGCCACACGTGGCTCTTAGCCGTGCTCTTAGCCACACGTGGCTCTTAGCCGTGTGTGGTAGAGCAGTTCATGCAGCTGTCACGGTTAGACTCCATCATCCCCAGTGCTTTAGCTGTGGCTAGTGGTTCTATAATTATGATTTATATTTACTTGCTGCACTGACTGATGTGCTGCGAGTTTTGTTTTCTGTCTCTGTCTCTCTGTCTCTGTCTCT
>OY757544.1:4508198-4521092 GCA_963584105.1 Alviniconcha strummeri
TATGCCTGGCTCAGAGCTAAATATAACGTGACGTTTCACAAATGTGATTATAGCATGACTTATGATCAAGATGATCAGTGAACTCTGCGAGACAAACAAAACCCTTCAGTTTCAGGTAGCCCCTTTTCAGTATAGTCATCATGAATCTCCGTTCTGGGGAGGGTCGGAGGGGATTTTTGTTTTGTTCTGTTTTGTTTTCTTGCCATATTGGTCATATCCGTCGCTTGGATGTTATGAGCCATGCTGCAGTCAGAAAGGTTAAGGGCAGCAGACGTCTTTTACGTAGGAAATCTGACAAGGCCCCTTTAGTGTTGAGTGAGACTCAGACCGACAGTGGTCTGTCTGTCTGTCTGTCTGTCTGGTAGCTAGCTAGCTGGCTGGTTGCTGAGGAGGCCGCTTGCACCGCCTGTTGCGTGCAGTTTCCAAGCGTCATGATAGTCTTTTAATCACCCAGAGGATCTAGATTTGCAACACTCCCATCCTTCTTGTTTCCTGCACGTCAAAACTTCGCCACAACCATCCCACGATGGCGACAGACAGGGGAATAATGTATTATTAGCGTTGTTAACAGATTATAGCGCCACGTAACATATTTCTATATAGCCTAATATAATGTGACACAGTGTAACTTAGCTCGTTCGTGGCATGACTCACCGCAGTATAAAACTGCGCTTTAGCTTCAGCACAGACTTAAACACTGCCCAGAAATATTCCAGAGAGACCAATGAAACAAGCTTACTTTAGCAACAAACAAATCAGCAACTACAGAACTGTTTGACAAAATTAGGGTTTTGTGTCTGAAATACAATTACCATTCTCTCTCTCTCTCTCTCTCTCTCTCTCTCTCTCTCTCTCTCTCTCTCTCTCCTCTCTCTCTCTCTCTCTCTTTCTCTCTCTGTCTCCTTCTCTCTGGCCATTCTTTTATTACTCATTGCCTTTTTATTGAAGGGTGAGAACCGCCAGTGTGCATCGGATGTGATGAACTTTTAACAATTGAACATATTTTACTTTCTTGTTCAGATCTTAATTAAATAAGAGAGAGCCACTTTACAGCTCAATCATTGCGTGTGTTGTTTCAGGATATTTTCACCTCAGAACATTCTGAACTATTTGAAAGAAATCAGTATACTTGGAAAAAATTAAAATTGAAATCACTCTTGGTTATGTTTACTCTTGGTTATGTTTGTCATACTCACCTTTTAAGTCTGATTTTAAAATTGTACATAATCATAACAGTTTTAACATGTATACATTTTAATTTTTTTATATACGACAAAATGTGTATCGCCCTGATATAACCGTACTGGCTGACTGGGCGTAAAACACCAAGTTACTTACTCTCTTTCTCTCCTTTTCATTTTTCTTTCATTTTTTATCTCCATATTTTGCTGAATCAGTAGTTTAGCCATGACTAGTTGTTAGGTATAAATGAACCTAAACTACAATCCTTGAAAAACAAAGTTTTCAAATTCAAGTGTGTGTGTGTGTGTGTGTGTGTGTGTGTGTGTGTGTGTGTGTGTGTGTGTGTGTGTGTGTGTGTGTGTGTGTGTGTGTGTGTCTGAGTGATGTCTGAGTGCAGTGATAAGCAGAGAACGAGGAGGTAACTTCCAGACACTGCTACTATCACTATCGCCCTCCCAGTCAACCAATCGGCAGATGCTTTGATGTGTCAGTACGCACAGAGATAAAGACTTTGTGCCTGTGGTCAGTGCATCAGTTGCAAAAGATTACTACCCCGCTTAAAGGGATACAGTTCTCGCTGAATGATCAAGGTGATGTTAGACCCGAAGTTACTGACCGCTGTTCCTGGAACGCTAGTTTGGCGCGGTAGTCTTTTGCAGCTGGTCCTGTGTTCTGATAGAGGCAGTACAGCGCGCAATGCGTCCGCGGCTGCGATTGGCTGACTTTTGGGTAAGTGTCATAGCTGTTTGGTAGGCCCCTTTCTTCCCACGCCGTTTGAATGTTGGGATCAACGAAAGGAGCTCTCCGGAGTTCAGGAGCTGTGTAAAAGTCGAGGTGGCCGTCCTGGGCTTTCCGTCCTAATGAGCCTTACGGTTTCTGTGGACGTAAAGCAACATTGAACCATGCTTAGGCAATTTGTCCCTAATATGTCAACCCGACATCCGAGGACATTAAGCTCTACGTCATCAAGGAGCTCTCAGAGCTTAGGAGCTGTGTGAAAGTCGAGGTGGCCGTCTTGGGCTCCCCGTCCTAATTAGCCTTATGGTTTCTGTGGACGTAAAGGAACATTGAACCATGCTCATGCATTGGTCACAGTTTGCCCCTAATATGTCAACCCGACATCCGAGGACATTAAGCTCCACATCATCAAGGAGCTGTGTGAAAGTCAAGGTGGACGTCCTGGGCTCCCTGATAAGCCTACGGTTTCTGCGGACGTAAAGCAACACTTCAGCAAGGAGCTCTCGATCTTTATGGTCTCTGCGGACGTAAAGCAACACTTCAGCAAGGAGCTCTCGATCTTTATGGTCTCTGCGGACGTAAAGCAACACTTCAGCAAGGAGCTCTCGATCTTTATGGTGTCTGTGGACGTAAAGCAACATTGAAGGAGCTCTCAGAGCTCAGGAGCTGTGTGAAAGTCGAGGTGGCCGTCCTGGGCTCCCGTCCCTAATAGTTACTGTCTCTGTGGACGTGAAGCAACATTGAACAAAGGAGCTGGTTCTAAGACGATGATGTTATGTTACAACATGCACTGTCCCACGTAAACAAACTGTGCCACCAGCGGATGATCAGAGACACCACATGTCGGAAGACATAACTATCAGATTGTGTAAAGCCTGCAAATATGTGACTGCGCATCACCATCATTCTTCTCACCGGTCTGGACTTGAATTGTGTACTTTTGGCAGGTTCAACATGATCTAGCTTTTGAAAACTCTCTCTCTCTCTCTCTCTCTCTCTCTCTCTCTCTCTCTCTCTCTCTCTCTCTCTCTCTCTCTCTCTCTCTCTCTCTCTCTCTCCCCCTCTTGTTGCTGTGTTTGACATCAGGGACATAACTACTTTTTAAAACAAATCAAAACTCAGGAGCTGTGTCAAAGTCCAGGTGGCCGTTCTGGGTTCCCCACCCCAAATAATCCTTAATATGGTCTCTAGACATAAAGCAGCATCGAACTTGAACTTCAAAAAAGCGGCCTTTAGCTTTAATCTTTATTCCTGTGTAATAAAGTATCACCATCACCCCTCTCTCTGTGCGTGCTCGTGTGTGTATGTGAGTGAGTCTGTGTGTGTGCGTGCGTGCGTGCGTGCGTGCGTGCGTGCGTGCGCGCGCGCGTGCGTGCGTGTATGGGGGGGGTGCGTGCCTGCGTGCGTGCCTGCGTTCGTGCCTGCGTGTGCCCCCTACTTCTCGGTCTCTCCTCCCAGCCCCTTCTCGCTGACGACCGTTGTGCCGGCACCGCATCAATAACACCCAGAGCTAGCCGCGTTTCGTCTCCAGCTTTCCTCACTAAGAAACAACAACAGCACCGCAGAGAGAGGGTCCCCAGAGCCCCAGGAGGTGATGCAGCCTTGAATCGCTTCGCCAAGACGGGCACAAGACTCGGAAGTACCAGGGGACACACGGGGGAAATCAAAGAGAAATCTGATCGCCGCCTAATGGCTTAGAGCGGGAGGATGCCCTGGTCCGACCACACTATCCTTGCCCACCATCTCGGGCAACGGCCGGGGCTTTCTATCAGCAACGCTGTGTCTGTGCTTGCTTGTCGATATGATGTGATGGACGGCGGTGTTTGTTCGCGGGGCTGGGGACTGTGGAACCCATGGCGAAACAAAACGTAATGAAACCAAACACACACACACACACACACACACACACACACACACACACACACACACACACACACACACACACACACACACACACACACACACACACACACACACACACAACAAACGCACGCACGCACAAACACACACACAAAACACACACACACACACACACACACACACACACACACACACACACACACACACACACACACACACACACACACACACACACCAAAACACACACACACACACACTAGTTTATTGCACTGACACTGACACGTGGTTTATTGTGAAGGCCACCGACCCATACACAAAATTAAACATGTAAAAAAAGAAAAGAAAAAAAAAGCACTTTCATAAGGTCAGTGCTTCTGAGACCTTTCCGTTGATACTGCGCCATGATATAACCTTACTGGTTGACTGGGCGTAAACAAGCAACAACCAAGCTACAGTTGATATTTGAGTCCTTGGGAATGTGCCCGTTATGAAGTACTATGCTTTTTTCTTCTTCTTCTTTTTTTTTTCTTTTTTTTTTTTTTCTTTTCTTTCTTTCTTTTTTAAACCTTTGTTTCGATGCTTTTGCCCTTACTTAGGCTTTGAAAGCAGTTATTCATTTAGTCAGTAGTATCTACGATCTAGCCTTTAGTCCTTGTGCAGAAACCCGGATCAAAGGTTATATACCTGTCTTTATAGACAATGACTTTCGTTTGATTTTTTTTTTTTAACGTTTGTGTGTGTGTGTGTGTGTGTGTGTGTGTGTGTGTGTGTGTGTGTGTGTGTGTGTGTGTGTGTGTGTGTGTGTGTGTGTGTGTGTGTGTAAGGGGTTGTTTTTGTTGTTGATGTTATTGTTTCTGTTGATGTTTGTTGTTGTTGTTTTTCGAAGTTGGGGGTTGAGGGGAGGGTCACAAAAGAGCGCTTCCAATTACTTTCGTGCCAGGTGATGCTTATCGGAGGTGATGCAGGTCCCGTTTGATACCTGTGCTGTCAGTTGAATGTACTTTCCGCCCTTTGTTCCGCATGAACGTTTCGTGGCTTGTATTTACCAGAATGGTAACTGCAGGTCTGAAAGCCTAAAATACGCTGATCAGGAAGAGAGGAGGGAGTGAAGTATCTGTCATGTGAGACCCCCTCTCTTTCTGTGCCACAATTTCCACTGGAGTTGAGCGCCAGCTCTGTCAAAGACCGTTTCTGTTTTAGGGAAATTTCCTCCCTTGAAGCCTTGATATATATTTCCCTTCAACTGCATGTTAAGCCCCTTGTCAAAGACTTCGCCTCCAGAAATCATTTCGTTTGAAACTGTGTTGCTGATGTGAGCAAGTGCTCTTTGTATATGTTTCTACATTAATCCCGCCCTGTTTAACGGATCAACGCAATTTCATTACTGTACTGATAGTAACCCGGGAACCGTAGCAGACGTTTTTTTTTTTGAAGCGCGGCGTGTGGCGTAACGCCACATGGCCTTCACACAGCCGACCGGCGATAGCCGCCAGTGCGCGGCCTTTTCAAATCTGTTTTTCTCCCTTAACATTTTGACCGCTTGTTTGTTTACCTACTCTTTATTTACCTAGTCCTTTTTATGCACTAAGCCATGTGTAATATAATATGGCAGCTTAGAATGTTTATTTAACGTTTATTTAGACACAGGATCGATCAGTAGCCGATGCCTTTCTAGGTCCATTCTTTTTATAGCCGTCGTCTGCATGGCGCGCTTTGTTTAGTACTAGTAAATAGTAGTGAAACGTTGTTTTGATTCGATTAAAGTAATTCTGTGTCGATCAGTACTTTGTCGGATAGTATTTTGCTTAGCTGACTTCAGGTTTAGTGTTTATTTGGGGTTGAAATTAACTTATTAAGTATTGTGTACCGTAGAAGCCAAGTTGTATTCATAGACTACTTAATCTCACTATCAGCGCTGCTGCGACTAAGGTTACGCGCCCCAGGCGAAAGTTCGCACCGATTGTTTTATTATTAGTCTTTTGAGTTTGTCTTGCTTCTCTTACAGAGCGTTGTATTGTAATTGTTATGTACCATTTTAACCGTGGGAGCGTGTTCTTTATTCTGATGTAAGTTTTAGTGACAGTTATATTTTGTACATTGTGTTAGTTGTGATTTAGTTGTACGAATCTGTTTATAGACAGGCGCAAGCCACGCTTCCCACTCTTGTTGTAAATAAAATAAGTCATGTGTGTACATTTTGTTTATACAGTTTAAAAGATTGTAACTGTAGCTTTTATTCGATGTTTTTCATGTTTTAATTGGTTTAGTTATTGTAGAGGAAAGTGTATTTGTGCGGGCCAGGGAAACACAATTGTCAGCCATTTTGTGGTCCAGAGGGGCGATTTTACTGTAGCGATAGCGTGTGTTCCCTGTGGCCCGCGCCATTCTCTTATCTATGCGTGAGCGTGAGGATTTTGGTGTGCTGAAAATTGTCTGCGGCTGAGAAAGTAAAACCTGATTGCTGCCGTACGCCTGCTGTGGTCTCCATTTTATTGACTCCGCTGCCTGTGTCCTGTCCTTTGACCACAACCGCTCCATTGCACTTACAGAAACCAAATGAGGTTAATAGCGATCGACAGACATCACACATGTAACAAGGGACACAGCAACAAAACCCCGAATCTCCTGCGTTAATTACCACCTGGCATGCGAGTAATTAGATGGAAGATAAACGCCACCAAGGTCACATCCTTGCCGTTCTTATTTATTCGTTCTTAACGTGCACCTCTTTTTTTTTTTTTTTCTTTTTTTTTTTTCTTCTCTTTTTTTCGTAACTTATTAGTAAGGACCATTCCTAATTTATCCGATTCCATCATTCATGACGTCATCATGAATAATTATGATGTCCTTAGTGAAGTGCTTTCCATTTGTTTATAGGGCGTTGTTAGGAATATCCTCGGCAAAGTGCTTTACATTTGTCTGTAGGACGTCATTATGAATATCTTTAGCATAATGCTTTCCATTTAGCGGTAGCATATCATTATGAATATCCTTAGCTAAATGTTTTACATTTCAATACAATTTCAATACAATATCAATACGATTTCAATACAATATCAATACAGTTTCAATACAATATCAATACAATTTCAATACAATATTAATACAATTTCAATACAATTTCAATACAATATAACTTTATTGCCAAGTGACAATACACTGATTGCACGAGGAATGTTTTGTGGTGCCAAGTACACTCATCACACATTCACTCCAACCATAAAACATTTAACTGCAACAACAGCAAATAAACATCCTGGTAAAAAGTCATTCATAGATAAAACATGAGAAAATCCCACTGGCATCAAGCTGTGTATATCACATGAAATAAAATTGCCAGCAGCATATCATATCAATATCCTTTTTTGCTGTCCATTAATTTATCTGTAGAACGTCACTGTGAATAGCCTTTAAAAAGAGAGAGAGAGAGAGAGAGAGAGAGAGAAAAAAAAATGAATGCTTTCCATTTATCTATTGGACGTCATTATGAATGTCCTTTGAAAAAATGCTTTTCATTTTTCTGTGAAACGTCATTATGAATATTCACGGCAAAATGCTCTGCGTTTGTCTGTTCGACTTAATACGCGCTTTATGCTGAAGTCAGAAATTCCCTGGTCCCGTTAAGCTGTCTTGGAACTTCTTGGGTGGACATTGCAGCAAAACCATCAATTGTTTGACAGGGAAATGGTTAAAAACAATTGCTTCAGAGGATGTGAAAGAGGGACGGGTTCCACTGTACTATTCGACACTTGATGTTTTGTGGACGGAACTGACGGAAACCCGTAGCAACGGAACAAATGTCCGTTGCATCTGAACCAAAGCGTGTTGCCGCTCTCAGTGACTTGTGTAAACGTTGATCGCATACCGCAGACACTACGCCATTTTGTGGCGGTTCTGTAAATTAGTCTGCTGTAAGTATCGTAGGTAGTGGGGCATCTGGAAGGTCGCAAACTCTTCCTTCTGCCTTGAATATACTATGTTATATGGCCTAAGCACACATTCACTGCATACCGCAGATGCCGTAGCGTTCGCATACGATAAAATACAGTGTGCAGAAAGTACTTCAGGTGATGTCTCATTTGACAAGTCAAAAACTCACGTATTCCACATGTACAATGGCCTGCACGAACGCACGCACGCATACACGCACGCACACACACACACACACACACACACACACACACACACACACACACACACACACACACATACACACACTTGGCGGTTAAATAAATTACAATCTGCAAAACGTACGTTAGGTAATACAGCATCTGTACGGTCAGAAAGCCAACATCTTGCACACTTTCGCGTGCATAAAGTGGCACGTGTGCACGTTGGTTGCACTCTGCTGTTAACAAACCACGCTCTTGACGGTTCAATAAATTACAGTCTGCAGAAGGCATCTTAGGTAGTGAACGAGTGGAATGTCAGAAACTCCCCATCTTCCACAGTTCCTCCTCGTGTACGGTGGTCTTTGTACACGTGGATGAGATAAACGAGTTAGACACATCAGCAAGCTAGATATGATGATGAGAGATACAGCAACGGGCTAGACATGACTGTTACAGGCACATCAACGATATAGTTATACATCATAGTTACAGACATGTCAACGAACGAGTTAGACATCATTGTTATATACAAACACATCAACGACTCTCGAGAAAGATGGCAACTTTGGTACGCAATTCCTTTGCGACCGTAGACATCAAGATCCAAACACACCAACGGTTAAAATATTGTTAATTTTAATGGGGCAATACAAAAAATGTGCTATGTAAATCCAAATACACAATTACAAACGATTAAAAAGAACTCAAATTTTAATGCGACAATACAAAACATGTTCTGTGTAAATCCAACACACAAACGGTTAAAAAGAACGCTAATTTTAATGGGGCAATACAATGTAAATCCAAACACACAATTACAAATGATCAAAAAGAACTCTAATTTTAATGGGACAATACAAAACGTGTGCTGTGTAAATCCAACACAAAAACGGTTAAAAAACAAACAAACAAAACAAAAAAAACAAAAACGCTAATTTTAATGGGGCAATACAAAACGTGTGCTATGTAAATCCAAACGCAGAAAGAGTTGTTTTTTGTTTTTTTAAACACTAATTTTTATCAGACAAGACAAAACATGTGCTGTGTAAATCCAAACACACAAACAGCTAGAAAGAACGCTTTTTTTTTTAAATGGAACAATGCAACACGTGAGCAACAGTTTGTTTTGTAGAGCTCAAGGGCTTAACCACCGACTCTGCGACTGCAAATTAATGTGTTCACGCGAGGCCCGGGCTGTGCAGACTGCAATACTAATATGCCCACACGTGGCCCGGGCTGTTCAGACTGCAAACTAATGTGCCCACACTTGGCCAGGGCTGTGCAGACTGCAACCTAATGTGCCCACACGTGGCCCGGGCTGTTCACACTGCAAACTAATGTGCCCACACTTGGCCAGGGCTGTGCAGACTGCAAACTAATGTGCCCACACACGTGGCCAGGGCTGCCAGTTAATCACAATGCAGACTGCAAATTAATACGCCCACATATGGCCAGGGTGCCCACACGTGGCCAGGTCTGTGCAGACTGCAACCTAATGTGCCCACACGTGGCCGGGTCTGTGCAGACTGCAACCTAATGTGCCCACACGTGGCCAGGTCTGTGCAGACTGCAACCTAATGTGCCCACACGTGGCCAAGTCTGTGCAGACTGCAACCTAATGTGCCCACACGTGGCCAGGTCTGTGCAGACTGCAAATTAATGTGTTCACGCATGGCCAGGACTGCCAGCCAGTCCAGACTGTAAATTAATGTGTCCGCATTTCTGGCCAGATCTGTGCATACAGCAAATTAATGTGCCCGTATGTGGCCAGGCCTGTGCAGACAGCAGATTAATGTGGCCACACGTGGCGAGGACTCCCAGTCAGTGCAGACGCCTTCATCATCTCACGGCTCTGGGGACCTGTCGGCTGGCGCTGTCCGGAAGATGGCCCACTTTGTCGCTGTATCTGATTCCACGCTGAAGAGCAATGCAGCGCGAACTGAATGCAAAACTATCCCAGCGTAGTGGAAGGTGTCGGTGCGAACTTACTTTTTATTTCAAAAATACGATTCGTTTCGTTCTCTTTTGTGATTCTTTAGTCATTACTCGAAAGTTAGGTCATCGTAAGTAGACAAAATGGTCAACACAGGTACAACTACTGACTACCACGCGTACAGCAAATGAATAACTCCAGCACCGAATATGTCCAAAACAAGTGGAGAAAAACGGCACTTGTAAGAGGACAAAAAAGCTGCATCAAATAAATATAAATAAAAATAAAAAAGTGGCTGTCACAAGAGTGGAGTAGAAAGAAAAGGCGACCGCAAATAGCCTACCGAATATGGCCACCACGAACAGAAAAAGGCTACGCCGCAAGTACAACAACAACAACAACAGCAAATGTCCACAACCATCGGAGCTCAGGAGCTGTGTGAAAGTCGAGGTGGACGTCCTTCTTCTTCCTTACGGTGTTGCTTAACGTCCTCGGATGTCGACTGACATATTAGGGACAAGCTGAGACCAATGCGTGAGCATGGTTCAGTATTGCTTTACGTCCATGGAAACCATAACGCTCATAGGGACGGAAAGCCCAGGACGGCCCCCTCGACTTTCACACAGCTCCTGAACTACGGTGGACGTCGTGGGCTCCCGTCTCTAATAAACCTACGGTTTCTGTGGACGTAAAGCAACACTTCATCAACCACAACCAGTATAAAGTCAGGCTAGCGCAAAGAGAGGGGAAAACAGCTACCCCCTGCAAGTAGAGCGTCTTCTGGTCGCTGTGGCCACAGTGCTTTAATTGTTCCCGCGTGTCACTTTGTGTGGACGGGCCGCGAGTGGTCGATATGTTCAGTGGCGGGTGTGACCGTGTCAAACCCAGCGGCCTGTTGCCCTGGGGCGGTATGCACAGCTCGCCGATCTTCGGCTGCTTCTTTTATTTTTCTTTCTTCCCCCCCCCCCCCCCCTTTTTTTTGGGGGGGGGGCGGGGGGGGGGGCTCACGCTGCACCCATTTGGTCGGCATAGTGGCCTGGAGCTATAGCACAACGGCGTTTTGAGGTCAGAGGCAGGACATCGCTATGTTCCGGAAGAAGATGGCGAAGTCCTTGGACTCCCGAATCAAACGCGATCTTTGGGATTTCCTATGCTGCGGCATGTTGTAACTGGACCAGGGTAGACGTTTTGCGCGCATGTGTTCGAGCACGACCCCCCCCCCCCCCCACCTACCACCCCATTCCTATTGTTAAAAGGGTGTGTGGGGTGTGTGAGGTGGGGGCGGGGGGGGGGGGGTAGAAAAAGAAAGACAGAACACTTGCCAGCAGCTAATGTGAAGCCAAGCTAGCTGTGAGCCAGCCAAAGTAAGTAAGTAAACATGGTGCTTAACGTCCACAGAAACCGTAAGGCTTATTGGGGACGGGGAGAAGGGACTGAAGGGGGTACGGAGGTGGGGGGAGAGGGAGATTATATACCTATCGCTACACTGTCACCACCACAATGACCCCTGCATTAAGATGGGCAGTGATGAGAGCCATTTAATGTTTCATTAATTGTGAGACAGGCAGTCGGACCATGGACCTATATAGGTCCATGGTCCGACTGCGTGCTTGACTGTCGGGACCAAATACCGGGAGCAGGGATAGCTCAGTGGCGAGAGCGCCGGACTCGTGATTGAAAGGTCGCGGGTTCGAGTCCCTGCAGGAGCGGCTGGAGAATTTTCTTCTCCAGGGTCAACTCTCTGTGCTGACTCTTATTTCGGCATCTGTTCCACCCCCGTGTTACCGCTGTAGCACGTAAAATACCCCGGCCATTCTTTCTGCCAAAGGTGCAGGTGGCAGGTTACAGCTAAACACGCGTGCACCAGCCACATCAGCTCTGTACGTACACCGCTTCGGTGAATATTCAGAAAACGCCCTATAAAATAGCTAGTCACTCGTGTAGGGTTTTAGGGTTCCAGGCGAGATCAAAAGATCGAGAGATCTTAGAGGAGGGAGGTGCAGCTGGACCCTCAACTATGCCCAGAAGAGATCATGAGTAGGGAGGTGCGCTGGGCTGAGCAAGTTTGACGTCTTTTGCTTCGAGTTGTCCAAGTTGTTCGTCAACAGCGGTGCAACGGACATTGTCTTAGTGACTCTGTCAAGCACAGCAGTTGAAAGAGCAATTGCGCAGTGCACAAGTCGCTGGGCAATGGCGAGGGGACACCGCCTTAACACTTCCATTGTTCTGGCGGCGGTCCACGCTCTCTCCGGTCTTTTTCGGGCGGTTCCGCGGTCGAGCCTTTCACTCTCTCGTCCCCTTCCCACTCTGTCCCCGTCCCTAATAGGCCATCTCGCCTCCGTGGACGTTAAACAACATGAAAGCAAAGGTTAGGGTCGCATGCGAGCTCAAGAAGTCTGCTGGGGAGCGGAGAATAGCGCTATATAAAAGCGATCAACGAATAAAGCAGTCATTTGGGGGCGGGGATAGCTCAGTGGTTAGAGCGCCGAACTCGTGATTGAAAGGTCGCGGGTTCGAATCCCTGCTGGAACGGAGGGAGAATTTTCTTCTCCAGGGTCGATTTTCTGTGCTGACTCTTATTTCGGTATCCGTTCCACCCCCGTGTTACCGCAGTAGCACGTAAAAAATCCCGGTCATTCTGCCAAAAGTGCAGGTGCAGGTTACAGCTAAACACGCATACACCTTACGTATTGAACCGTGCTTCGGCATTGGTCACAACTTGTCCCTAATATGTCAAATGACATCTGAGGACATTAAGCATCAACGCAACAACATAAAGCAGTCGGTACCACATAGGCTGGACCAATTAGATACGCTATTGCCGCGCTATGCATTGTAAACCTCCAGATAGGCGATATGCCAATGAGTTCATAACTTGCTGCAGCCGGGGAGTTAGCTCATGTGCAGCTGTCGCTGTCATGAATTTTTGTTTTGTTTTGTTTTTTGGTAGTCATGTGAGTGAAACAGTCGAGGCTGCTGTATCGCTTAAGACGTGAATGCGCTTTGTGTCTTATGCAGCCTTGGATTTGTCACAGGGAGTATTGAACTTGCTGCCTGGGTTGATTTGTT
>OY757544.1:4521292-4640655 GCA_963584105.1 Alviniconcha strummeri
GAGAGAGAGAGACGGGGAGGGAGGGCGGGAGAGAGAAAAGGAGAAGAAGAATATCGTGTGTGATTTTCGTTTTCCTTTTTTCTAGGAACATCTGTGGGATGATTTGCGAGCGTCCTGTAGTTGTTGCTTCCCTCCTCCCCACCCCTCCACACCATCGCGGTGAGCGTCGTCTCGCTCCGTTCTGGCTGCGTGTGATAATTTACCCCGTCAGAATATTTTTCCGTTTCGTTGGGTCGGACCGTCAACGCAGATCAACAGTTCCTCCCCCTCCACAGTCTCTGTCTGTCTGTCTGTCTGTCTGTCTGTCTGTCTGTCTATCTCTCTCTCTCTCTCTCTCTCTCTCCTCTCTCTCTCTCTCTCTCTCTCTCTCTCTCTCGTCTCGTCTCTCTCTCGTCTCACCTCCATCTCCCTCTCTTCTAGATTCGTCTCTTTTGCTCCATGTCTGTCTCTTCTTCTTCTTATTCTTCTCTCTCTCTCTCTCTCTCTCTCTCTCTTCTCTCTCTCTCTCTCTCTCTCTCTCTCTCTCTCTCTCTGTGCCCCCCTCTCTCTCTTCCTGTCGTTCTCTTTCTCTCCCCTCCCTCTCTCTCTCCTCTCTCTTTCTGTCTTCCACTACCCTCTTTTTTCCCTCCCTCCCTCTTACTCCTTCTCCCCCCCCCCCCCCCCCGTCTCAGTGTGTGTCTCACCTATTCGCTACCTGTCGCTGCAAACAGTGCAAAGTGCAACCTTTCTCCACTTTCTGTCCTCTTCTGAACTCGAGGGGGGGGGGGGGGGGTCGAGAAATTACGAGATTAGGGGCAACCGACACTCTGCTTCCATCATCAGCACCAACAAGGCATACCACAACGACTGAAATGTATCAACAGATGACAGCCAAGATCCGTTTCTCCTCTCGCTTTTTCACTTCTGTGACCCGGTCAGGGTTTCGAGGCTGAAGTCACTATAGCACACTAACTCTTATTAAGTCTTGCTGAAACGCCAGTAATAATATTCACATTTCGTAGAAGCGCTGCTAGCTGTCTTTCCCCTCACAGCAATCCAAGCGTCTTTCCAGTATCGTGTTCTCGTGAAAGAGCCAGCAGAGCTAACGGCCATTGGTGGGCTGGACAAAACATGCACCAGAAATCGCGAAGTGGCTGCCCGACAGCTAGACTACATACCTCCGGTTTTGTGGAAAAGTGTGGCTAGTAAACAAAGTTCAAACGAGCTGTGACCACAGATAGTGCGGAACTAGACTCTAAGTTCATGGGAACTCTGCAACTGTCTCGGTGCCACCGACACTAATTCTCTGCAACTGTCTCAGTGCCACCGACACTAATTCTCTGCAACTGTCTCAGTGCCAACGACACTAATTCCGTCTAGCTAGTCAAGATCAGGCAAGCGCGTGCAGTCTTAACTGTCGGGTTGCAGCCTTCAATCCGAACACAGAGAGAGACAGGGAGAGAGAGAGTAAATTAACCTGGATCAGTCCCGTGCCGTCTCTTTATAGAGTAACAATTTTATATTCCTCAAGGTTCCTTGCTGGGACCAATGTTGTTCACACACTATACAACACAGCTGGGCCAAATCAAGTTATTAAAAAATATAGCATCAGCCGAAAGCACTTTGTTGTTGGTACAGCGCTGTGCTGATGCTTTGGCTCAGGGCTGTGGTGATGCTTTGGCACAGAAGCCCCTGTCAAAAGGATTGTGTGAAATCTGGAGGAATAGTGTCGTTGTATCGTGACTTGTATGAGGTTGAACCTCATACAAGTCATGATACAACGACGCTATTCCTCCAGACTGAGACTGAATGATGAGAATGCTGAAGCAATGTTATGGGGACCGCAGTCGTGTGCACAAACTGTTCTTAGAGACCAGACTTGTCACATTCACATGGGCGATGCGAGGGCCAGCAGGCCAGGGACCTTGGCCTTAATTGTCGTCAGCTGCACCTTGGACATGGCAGCCCGCAGCAGTTGCTTGAAGTGTTGCTTTACGTCCACAGAAATCGTAGGCTTATTAGGGACGGGAGTTCAAGACGGCCACCTCGACTTTCACACAGCTCCTGAGCTCTGCCCGCAGCAGTTCAGTGATCGAAGCCTATATGTAAGCTGTCTCAGGCTTCTTGGAAAACTTCGTCCAGTCCTCACTCAATCTGCAGCAAACACTACTGCAGCGCCCTTCGTGGTCTCAAGACAGGGTCACTGTACTAGTTAGTTGAATTGCCCTGTGAGGGATGTTTAAAGTATACTGACTTGACTGCAACAGTGGTTTCTTGGGAATCCAGCAACACAACCAGATTGCAAAAGAGACGGAATACGACTGCAGAAATTGTTATCGGGACTCCACCCTGGGGGGGCACATTCAGGTCTGTGGTGAAGTATCTGCACTGGCTTCCCACCAGCACTGATTCTCTCACCGGCCTACCAGTGCGTGCACGGTACTACACCAACATAATTATCTGCGAGAGCTGATCACGCCATATTCACGTGCTCGCTCTCTTGAGCCCTCTTCGCAGTCAAGACCCGGCTTTGCTGGGTTTGATTAAAACGTCAAACAAAAAGTGATCTTGAGCTAGATCTTTCAAAAACGCCGCCTCCAAACTCTAGGAATGAACCTCTTAGCAAGCATCCGGCAAGCTGAAAGCTCTGAGAGGCTTTAGGCGTCGGTGGAAAACCCACCTCTTTTCACGATCTTAATTTTTCTCCTCCCTTCCCCCCCCCCCCCCCCCCCCACCCCCACCCCAACGTCGTCTCCGTTTTTTCTCTGGCTCTCTGTGCATCTTTTTCTGCTCTGACCGTGCAACAAAGCGCCACAAACAATGGCTTTGCTGTTTTGTTTTGAAATTGGGAATAAGCGCGTTGCTGAGCATGTTGAAACTGACATTTGAAGACGTGACCTAGACAAAAGGATACTGCAGTTTAACAGTTTGGAATCAATTTCCCAGGAGATGCCCACAAACTTCAGCGCAGTGAAACATGACTTATTGAGAGAAATGAAACAGGCGGTTGCTGCATCTTTTTTGCTTCTTTGTTTCCCATTGCATCCTGCAGAATACACCGTTTAGATGACTTTTGTTTTGTGTTTTCTGTTTGTGCGCGCGCGTGTGTGCAATTGTTTGTTTGCTTTGTTTCTTCTTCTTTTTTTTCTTCTTTTTTTTTTTTTTTCTTTTTTTTTTTTTCTTTTTTTTGGGGGGGGGGGAGGGGGGGGGGGGCTTTCTGTTTGTGTGTGGCTTTGCGTTTTGTTTTTAATAGTTGTGATTATATCAGTAGTGTTTTCATTTTGTATTGAATGCGCCCCATGGAATTTTCCTGGAAGTGTCTTTCTCTGTTGTAAATATGTGAATTATTGACTGTTTTGACTCGGTTGTGTTCGCTGTTGATTGTGTTGTATGTAGTAATATGAGCCAGCTTTTCACATGTGCTTTGGGTAACTTGGGTTTGGATGTGCTGTGACGTGACTGAATATGTATGAGATTCGGCCTGAAGCTATCCTGCGCGGCAGACAACGGGACGTGAAAAGCGAAAGAATTGACATATGGGTAACTTTAACAGGTGTTGGTCTCAAATATAGCACTGTTGCTTCAGATCCCTTACAGGTTCACTTCATGCAGCTTACTCCTACTAGAGACAATAAAACCTGACGCCTCGCTAGAAACGTGATGAAATCCGACACGCGGGTTAACAAGTAACGTACGTGCCACATAGTCCTCTTGCCGTGCACCAGACAATTAACTGTTCCGAAAGACTGCAAACACGCTGACACGTTCATCCAAGCATGAAAAGGATTCACTTGCTGGTTATGGTTTCAGAGCTAAGGGGAGCTGTGTGAAAGAGGGTGTGGGCCTTGGCTCCCGTCCTTTAGGTCCTTGTGGTCTCTGTGGTCGTAAAGCAACACTGAAGAGGAAGGTTAAGGCTGTCTAATAATGGATGAGGACTTCGCCACCTTCCTCTGGGTAAACTGCGCATAAAACATGGTCAGATAAAGGCTAGTCAAGTCTGTTATGTTGTATACTTTCCTGACCTTTTGGACTTAGTTCAGTTCAGTTCAGTTCAGCATGGTATCTATAATAACGAACCCGCGTAAGCCAGTTCAGTTCAGTTCAGCACAGTATCTACGTACTCGGACAAGCCCATAATTATACACTCCACCCCGTTTCTCGCTCGGAAGCCTTCCTCTTTTTCTTACCGTTGCCTTTTAAAGAATTCCAGTGTTGGTTTGATTGACGACGTCAGCCATTTCTCGTCCTTGCGTGGAAGGTAGTCGAGCACTTTGTCTTTATAAGATCTCAGTGACGTTCTGTGACAATTTAGCTCTCACTGACGTAATTATGGATGGCATGTTATATTGCAGTGTTGTCGTGGTGCCGCACCAACCCCCTGCTGACTTTGCGACAGTTTATCTCTCAATGACGTAATTACAGATGACGTATTTCGTTGCAGGTGTTCTTATGGTGTTGGACCAACCTCGTGCTGATATTCAACAATTTATATGTCACTGACGTAATTATAGATGACATGTTTTTGTGTCTTACATTGCGACAATTTATCTCTCATTGGCGTAATTACGGATGACGAGTTATGTTGCAGGTGTGTTGTGTTGCCGGACGAACATCCTGCTGACATTCAACAATTTATGTCTCACTGATGTAATTGCGGATGACGTATTTTTGTAGGTGTTGTCATGGTGCCGAACCAACCTGCTGCTGGTGCTGACGGTGGTGGGAGTGGTGCTGGGGGCGATCCTGGGCTTCGCGCTGCGGTCGGTAGAGCCAACCGGGGACACCATCATGCTCATCTCCTTCCCCGGAGACCTGCTGATGAGGATGCTCAAACTGCTTATCCTGCCGCTCATCGTCTCCTCCATGATCACCGGTCAGCACACGTGGCTGCCTGCTTCATCGCCCACTCTACCTGCTTCATCACCCACTCTACCTGCTTCATCACCCACTCTACCTGCCTGCCTCATCACCCACTCAGTCTTACCGCACCATCACACACTACCTGCTTCATCACCCACTCAATCTTACCGCACCACCACCCACTACCTGCTTCATCACCCACTCAATCTTACCGCGCCATCACCCACACTACCTGCTTCATTACCCACAGAGTCATGCCTCCATCACTCACTCAGTCTTACTGCTCCATCACTCACTGAGTCATAACACCACCACCCACTGAGTCACCTCCATCACCCACTCAGTTTTACTGCCCCATCACCCACAGAGTCAGAGCTCCATCACCCATTGAGTCTTACTGCTCTATTACTTACTGAGTACGAGCTCCATAATTCACCGAGTCTTACTGCTCCATCACTCACTGAGTCAGAACTCCATCACCCACTGAGTCAGAACTCCACCATCCACTGAGTCAGAACTCATCACCCACTGAGTCATAACTCCATCATCCGCTGAGATTTACTACTCCATCATCCACTGAGTCATAACTCTATCACCCACTGAGACAGAGCTTCATCATCCACTGAGTCATAACCCCATCATCCACTGAGTCATAACTCCATCATCCACTGAGTTTTACTACTCCATCACCCACTGAGTCATAACTCCGTCTTCACTCCATGACTAACTGAGTCAGAGCTCCATCACTCGCTGAGTCAGAGCTCCATCATCCACTGTGTCATAACTCCATCATCCACAGAGTTTTACTACTCCATCACTCACTGAGTCAGAGCTCCCTCACTCACTGAGTCAGAGCTCCATCACTCGCTGAGTCATAACTCCATCATCCACTGAGTCTTCTTACCACTTCATCAGCCACTGACTTTGCTCGTCGCCCACCCTGTCACCCTGATTATTTTAAATCAGTTCAGTTAAAAAACGTATGTTGTTAGTTTATGGAAAGTTGTCTTCAGACGCACATTGCACTGTCAGTAATAAATGTTACAAAACACTGTAGACGATTATCATGAAACACACACACACTCACACCAAGGGACACAAGCACACTAATCTGAGACGACACAGAAGTCTGGTGTTGTGTCCCTTGTCGCACGTTAACGTCTGTCAAGCGTCATATTAACTGTAACACCCTTTGTTCGTAGATGGGCGTTTGTGTTTCCCGCGGGTAGAGGGGGGGTCCCGTCGCATCAGTTCCCGTGTTCTCAATTCTTTGATGTCGCTGGCACCAAACTTTTTTCTTCTTTTTTAAGGGTGTTTCTTTGTTGTTTTTATTTGTTGTTGTTGTTATTGTTTTCTTGTTTTTGGTGGGGGGTTTTCTTCCCCAGTTATCAGTTCCAAAAGCTTGTGAGTAATTTCTGTATTCGTCAACTTCACTCCATGGCAACTGAAAACGGAAGAACGGACGCGCAACTTGCGCGCGTGTGCGTGTAACCAGAGAGAGACAGACATACCGACAAACAGACAGATACAGAGTGAGACTGAGAGAGGATGGGTACGATTGAGAGACATACGCTACCACTACAGGAAGAGTCTGTGAATTTAGAGAAAGTACGCTATATAGATACAATGAGAGAGAGAGAGAGAGATACGGGGGGTGAGAGGCGGGGATGGGGGTGAGAGGTGAAAGATATCACTACATGAAGCGTTTGCGTGACCGACAGAGTGAGAGAGTGGGACTGACAGGCAGAAAGTATCACTACAGGAAGCGTCTGTGCGACCGGAAGAGAGAGATATAAAGTGGGGAGGGGTGGGGAGAGAGAGAGACTGACATGCAGAAGGTATCGATAGCGGAAACGTGGGAACGTTGACGAAACGGAAATGCCAACTTTCCACACTTATTTTGTCTGGGTGACAAAACTGGAACTGACGAGACGGAACTTTTCCCGCCTCCACGCCCCTGACCCGAGCGTGGTGCTTAACAAGTTAGATACCAGTTAAGTAAGCAGGAGGTCAGTGGCCAGACAGAACCCCTGTCTTTATTACATGCTCACTGCGGTCGTCTTGCAGGTCTGGCTAACCTGGACGCCCGGAACTCGGGCAAGATGGGGCTGCGGGCCATCGTCTACTACTTCAGCACCACCTTCTTCGCCATCATCCTGGGTATCGTCCTGGTCGTGTCCATCCACCCGGGTGACAAGTCCTTCAAAGAAGGCATCAAGCTGGAGAAGGACGACGCCAAGCCGCCCACCTCCCTGGACGCCTTCCTCGACCTCATCAGGTGCGTGCCTCTACCACTGGGCAGATGGGTTGTGGGGAGGTGGGGGCACATCTTGAGATGCACGGGTGGAGCGTATATGGACTTTCCCGAGTGCATAGATTGCTGAACTGAACCCAAGACAATGCCGAGGGTTGTATGTGTGCCCTGATGAGAGATCACCTGCCCACCGGGTTGGGGGGGGGGGGATCTGGGAGACACGTGTGTAGCGTATATGGGCCTTCCCGAGCACACAGTTCTCTGAACTGAACCAGTACCACACCCGCTATGATACCCTGTGGATTGTGAACCCTGGAGACTATTCTAATGAAAAAGCACCCCTGTCTTTGGGAACAGGGGGAGGGGGCACTGGTGTCTCTAAGAGACACTGGTGGAGCGCATAGTTATGGGCTTTCCTGAGCGCTTAAATAACTAAACTGAATCGGAACTGCACCAGAGATGCTAATGTGGATTGTATGCCCTGGGTGAGACACAACAGTAATGACAGACCACCCTCATTAAGTTTTTGGTTTGTTTTTCTCTCCCCCCCCCCCCCCCCCCCCCCCCCGCCTTTTATCTTTTCATGCATATTAATCCCCTGACCAAGGGATGCTCGCTCCTTTTGCTGGCCTTGTAGGGTGGTCTTATGGGTTGCTCAGTACCAGCAGTGTCTCCACCCCTTACAGGTCAGTCCCTCCACCTGTGGGAATAAACCTTGATGTAACACACTCAGCGTGCATTTCCCGAAGATAGTGGCAGGTCAACAAAGCAGAGTTATAGAACTAATATGGCAAAAGTAGAAAGACAGGAAATTTAGCGCCTACCCTGTGGCTCAAAGCGCTAAGAATTGCAAGAAAACTCCTGCAAAGTGCGTACACGCACACGCGCGCGCACAAACTCTCTCTCATTCTCTCTCTCTCTCTCTCTCTCTCTCTCTCTCTCTCTCTCTCTCTCTCTCTCTCTCTCTCTCTCTCTCTCTCTCTCTCTCTCAAACACCCATACAGGCAAACACCCCACACACACACCCGCCCCCACATGCACACATGCATGTGCACACGCACACACGCATGCACACACACACATTTTTGTACAGTTGCCCAAATGAAGACATGCAAAACGGAATGATTCAAGATTGCAGATTATTTCATTCACTTTGATGATAAAATTAATGTACTTTATGTAGATATCTGTTGAGTGTTTCAGCTTTTCTGTTGATATTCTGGTGTGAAGTGTTGTTGTTTGTTTGTTTGTTTTTTGTTTTGTTTTTATTTTTATTTTTATTTTTGCTGTTGTTGTTATTTTTTTGTTATTTTATTTTTATTGGGGGGGGGGGGGGGTTTATTGTTGTTTTGTTTTTTGGGGGTGGGGGGTGATTTGTTTTTTGTTTTTTGTTTTTACTCATGTGAAAAGTGAGTCTATGTCATGATGAATGTTCGTCCGGCCAGCTGGCCGTTACAAAATCTTCAGCGTTGGCTTATTTTCGGAAGCTGTGGTACAAAAGCGGGATCTTTCAAATGGTTCATGATGGGGGCGGGGATAGCTCAGTGGTTAGAGCACCGGACTCGTGATTGAAAGGTCGCGGGTTCGAATCCCTGCTGGAACGGCGGGAGAATTTTCTTCTCCAGGGTCGACTTTCTGTGCTGACTCTTATTTCGGTATCCGTTCCACCCCCGTGTTACCACAGTAGCACGTAAAAAATCCCGGTCATTCTGCCAAAAAGTGCAGGTGGCAGGTTACAGCTAAACACGCATACACCTTACATATATGGATTTTATTGAACCGTGCTTCGGCATTGGTCACAACTTGTCCCTAATATGTCAAATGACATCTGAGGACATTAAGCATCAACTCATCATGGTTCATGATCGATCACAGCCTCCACTGAGTTTTACATTTCTCTCAGCTACTAATTCTGTTGACTTTGATCTAACGTCAAGGTCAGAAGGATGTGGGGTAAAACTGAAACGCCTAGTATGGTTGTCACGTGCGTGGAAAACGTCACGCATAAAATGCCTTTCGTGGATCTGGTGTGTTTAAGGAAACCGACTGACATATCACCAACAAGCGGCTGACCATGAAGGAAAACTAAATTCAAGAAAAGAAATCGAATTTGCTTTTTTTCCAGACTGTTTGGGTCTAGAATGAAGTATTTTAAAACTTTGCACGGTAAATTAAATTCAGCTGTTTTACACCTCATGTCAGTTTCGGTAACCTTGGCCCATTTTCAATGTCACAGAAGTTTCGGGAAACAGTAATGAAAGCTATGTCCTCCGTTCATGAATGTGACTCGACTTAGCATTTTGCCTTCTGGTTTTGTTGTATTGAAAGCATGTGACGGAGTGTAGTGTACTGTGGCACTGTGAATTGCTTCCTTTCACTTCGTAGATTAGGCAATGTACACATCCGGGAACTGCATGTGGACCGTTGACGTCATCACGAGCCCGAGAACTCGACCAGTGTTACTGCTAGCAGGTGTCTGGTTCATTCGGCCCATACCAAGGGTACCACTGAACATCATGTATCTTTCAATGAACATAATTATCATGCCTTGTTTGCACTCTGTTTTGTCTGCACGTCTGTCTGTTTTGTTGGACTTCATGTTGTTGTATCTGTTTTGTTGGACTTAACGTCGTTGTATCTGTCTGTTGGACTTAATGTCATTGTATTTGTCTGTTGGACCTAACGTCATTGTGTATTTGTCTGTTGGACCTAACGTCATTGTATCTGTTTTGTTGGACCTAAAGTCATTGTATCTGTTTTGTCAGTGTCATTGTATCTGTTTTGTTGGACTTAACGTCATTGCACTTGTCTGTTGGACTCAGTGTCATTGTGTCTGTTTTGTTGGACTTAACGTATGTGCACTTGTCTGTTGGACTCAGTGTCATTGTGTCTGTCTGTTTTGTTGGACTTAACGTCATTGCACACCTTCTGCCAAAATGTGCACTCTGTTTTGTCTTGTCCTGTTTAAAAAAAAGCATTTATTTTGGACTTTTGTACCTTGACCAAAGTATGTTAGAGCGCATGCGGTTATTGTTAGCTTCTTCTTCTTCTTCTTCTTCTTCTTCTTCTTCTTCTTCTTCTTCTTCTTCTTTTTCTTCTTCTTCTTCTTCTTCTTCTTCTTCTTCTTCTTCTTCTTTTTCTTCTTCTTCTTCTTCTTCTTCTTCTTCTTCTTCTTTTGTATTTCTTCTTCTCCTTCTGGGAGTGGGAAGGTATCCAGACTGGTTCCGGTGTCTCTATAAAACACTCCTGCCAGAAAACTTGAGAAAGGACTGTTGAGAATGTCCAGAGAGTCAGAGATCAAGCTTCTCATTCAAGAAAACCGCAGACCACAAAATCCCATTGTGTGCACTGATGACTCAGTCACCAAGACCAGTCAGGGTGGGCTTCACTGTCAAGCAAGGTGCTACGCTACCACCATCCATGAAGACAGTGCAGCCCATACGATCTCAACCTCCACTTTGACAGTGCAGCTGGAAGCAGTCACCCATGCCCTCCACTGGATTGCCGTAAGAGGTGACAGACCACGCATGCCGTCATGCTCACAGATTTAATGAGCTTGCCACAAAACCACAAAAATGAAAGTGGAATGGGAAGCCCAGACTGGAATGTGTCAATGGTCGACATCCACATTCGAAACTACTGTGGGTGTACTGCCCTGGACATGCCGGAGTGATGGGAACTAACCAAGCACACAGACTGGCAAGTGGCTTGCGTCTCGAAAAATCTGAAGTGTTGAGGAGCTTAAGACATTACCTACGGGCACAAAGCCAAGGACATCACACCATCGATTGCCTGGAGGAGTGAGGTATGGAAAGAGGAAGCGCTAGACAGTCTTCCTTTAAAGGACGAGAGATGGCCATCGTGAATCAGATGAACACTGGAACTGTTTCAAAGGCAGTGTTTGGAAAACTGAGAGAAAGGGACGGAGCGCATATGGGCTTTTCTGAGCACATAGATACCGTCTTGAACTGAACTGTTCTTCTCCTTCTTTTTCTTCTTCTCATCACCGTTGTCGTTGTCTTCATCTTCTTCTGCCTCTTCTTTTTCTTGTCTGCACGTGACGAGCTTTGACTTCACGAATGTATACTATCACTGTCAAGGGGGTGTTGAGGAGAAAATGACGTACATAAATCATATGGTACAAATATGTGATAATTACGTATTATATAAATTTGATATTATATCACTGGGGAGGGTATTCCGTACTGGAAGTATTTCAGGGTGGCTATGGCCACGTATGCATGGGAAAGGGCTGGTGGTATCACAGTAAGTGCATTATTATCTTTACATTCCTTCGTCTAAAATAGAAATGCACAAGGAATGGGCCATTAACTGTGTTGTTGGAGATGCTGGAATATTCCTGATTGTTTTGTGTACGGTGTGGTGGGGGGTAGGTATGGGGAATGATGGGTGCCAATGGACCAAACATACGTGAACTTCTTGAGCTGTACCTGGCTTGAAAAAGATTAAGCTGTGGTGAAGTTTGGCATTCAGAAAAAATCGAAAAATCTCACAGTCATTCGCAATTCTTTTTTTAAAGATGAGTATTATGTCTTTTGTGAGTGTCACAAGTGTTCTGTCTTTATGTTTGTGGTTGACGTTGTTACTGTTCATTGTTTGTGTTGTTTCTGGTGTGGACGTACACAGCAAGCATATTTTTGTACACGACTTCATAGGTACTCAAATTTCATCATGGTGGCTGGTCCCAAAGTAAAGTCTCTCTTCTCACGAAACACCAGAACTTGCATGCCACACGCTTTCAAAGATTCTGCTTTTCTTGATCAGGGACATAATCGTCCTGCATGATGCTCCTCATGTCCTGTGTTTGTGTCCCTGACAGGAACATTCTCCTGTGCCTCATGTCCTGTGTTGGTTTTCCGACAGGTACATCTTCCTCGTGTCCTGTGTTTATGACACTGAGAAGAACATCTTCCCGTACCTCATGTCCTGTGTTTATGACACTGACTAGAACATCTTCCCTTACCTCATGTCCTGTGTTTATGACACTGACAAGAACATCTTCCCTTACCTCATGTCCTGTGTTTATGACACTGACAAGAACATCTTCCCGTACCTCATGTCCTGTGTTTACGACACTGACAAGAATATGTTCCCGTACATCATGTTCTGTGTTTATGACACTGACAACATCTTCCTGTACCTCATGTCCTGTGTTTATGCCTGACAGGAACATCTTCTTGTGCCTCGTGTTGTGTCCCCTGCACCTCATGTCCTGTGTTTGTGTCCCTGTCAGGAACAGCTTCCTGTACCTCATGTTCTGTGTTTGTTACCCTGACAGGAACATTTTCCTATGCTTCATGTCCTGTGTTTGTGTCCCTGACAGGAACATCTTCCCGGACAACCTGCTGCAAGCGGCCTTCCAGCACACGAAGACGGTGTACAAGAACGCTGGCTACATCATGCCCGACGGGGACCTGCCGGAGAATGTCAGCAACGCCATCAACGTGACACTGCTGACGACCACGCAGACCACGCTGCTGACCACCGTCAATGACACCAACGCCACCTACATCATCGTCAAGGAGAAGGAGATCAGATGGGTCCGAACTTTCCCCATGGCCGATGGCATCAACGTTCTGGGTAAGGGTTAGTTCAGTTTAATTAAGTGAGGTTCTGGGTAAGATCCAGTTCAGTTCAGTAATGCTGAGGTTACGGTTTATTTCGGCTTGGTAACGTTCTGGTATGGCTTAGTTCAGTTCAGGCCAAGGTGGTGTTAATGCGCGTATAAAAGCCCATATGTGCACCACCCACTCTCTCATAGTTCAGGAGCTGTGTGAGAGTCGAGGTGGCTGTCCTGGGCTGTCCATCCTAACCAGCCTTCTGGTTTCCGTGGACGTAAAGCTATATTGGCCCATGCTTCGGCATTGGTCACAGCTTGTCCCTAATATGTCAACTGACATCTGAGGACATTAAGCATCACTTCATTATCATCTCCCACTCGCAGATGTTTCCCCAATGTTGCCTTTAAAACAGTTCCAGTGCTTGTCTGATTGGCGATGGCCCTCTGTCGTCTTTTCAAGGAAGATTGTCGAATACTACCACTTTGCAGCCTCTGTGCTCCAGGCGATTAATGGTGTAATGTCCTTGGCTTTGGGCCCCGCAGGTAATGTCTCAAGCTCCTCAACACTTCATATCTTCTGAGACTCAAGCCACTAGTGATATTTGCTTTGCCCGTCAGTCTAACTGCTTGGTCATTTCCCTTCACTCCGGCATGTCTGGGTGAGGACTAAAGGATATGTAAGTTTGTCTAGGAAATGGGGACCGGATCAGACTGGTCGTTTTCAATCGGACTCGGAGATCAGAATGGGTGTTGTCACTGTTAGTGTCTGTGTCTAGCAGAAGGATACTAGAATTTGTCAGGATCTTCATCTTACTTTGCGGCCGTTTAAATGCAACACTTGGGAAACTTCGTAGAGACAGAATGAGTGCCTATGGGCTTTCACGAATGCCGAGAATAGGTCATTGTCATTGTTAGATAGTGTCTGTGTCTAGCAGAAGGAAATCAGAATGTGTCGGGATCTTCATCTCACACTGCAGCTGTTGCAAAGGCGCTTCTGGGAGACGGGATGGAGCGCATATGGGCTTTCACGGGTGCTTATTATGGCTACTGCCCTAAAGCCTGATCTGAACCGATGGCATGTGTGCAGGCATCATCACGTTCTGCACGGCGTTCGGCATCTTCATCAGCAACATGGGGGAACGTGGCAAGATCATGATGGACTTCTTCACCTGCCTCAACGAGATCATCATGAAGCTCGTCGCTCTCGTCATGTGGTACGTCATCGCCGCTTACGGCACGTGGCGTGCTCGGGCGTACGCTGTGACTCTTATCAGCACTTCTATAATTATGTATCTAACCCACTGGTTCGTTTTACTCAAATGAACTTCATATGGATTTAAGAAAGGAATTAAAACTTTAATGGTAAATGTTTCATACCCAAAGGCTTTGCTGGTGGGGGGTTTCTTCAAGATCGTGTTGCTGGACGACCCAGCAATAACTAAGTCAAAAAGCCCTGTCAGAAACACAGGACTCCCAACGTTGCAGGTACTCCCCCATCGACATCATGTTCCTGATCACGGACAAGATCCTGTCGCTGGACAACCCAGCAAAACTGTCCCCAAAAAATGTCAGAAACCCAGGATTCCCCCCCCCCCCCGCCCCCCCCCCAACAAAACTGCCAACAACAAAAAAAATGTCAGAAACACAGGACTCCCCCAAAACAAAACTGTCAACAACAACAACAAATGTCAGAAATACAGGACTACCCCCAAACAAAACTGTCAACAACAACCAAAAAATGTCAGAAACACAGGACTCCCCCCAAACAAAACTGTCAACAACAACAAAAAATGTCAGAAATACAGGACTCCCACCATTGCAGGTACTCCCCCATCGGCATCATGTTCCTGATCACGGGCAAGATCCTGTCGCTGGACGACCCGGCCAAGGTGGGCGAGATGCTGGGCATGTACATGGTAACGGTGCTGACCGGGCTCATTCTGCACGCTGCCGTCATCTTGCCCCTCATCTACTTCGTCATCGTCCGCAAGAACCCGCTGCGCGTCTTCGTCGGCATCCTGCAAGCCTTCGTCACCGCCCTGGGTACCGCCTCCAGGTCAGTTGGGGGGTGGGGGGGGGAGAGAGGGAAGGAAGGGGGTTCATAATAAGAGAGAGAGAGAGAAAGGGAGAGGGAGAAACAGTAGCTAGATAGAGAGGAAGGTAGATGTGGAAGGAGGGAGAGAGATGGGGGAGGGGAGGACACAAAAAAGAAGGGGGGGGGGGTTGAATAACGAGAGAGTGAGTGTCTAGATGGGGGGGGGGAGGCAGAGAGAGAGGCAAGACGGTGGAGGGGAGGAAGACTGAGGAATGGTGTAGAAAGAGGGAGAAGCAAGGAAGGAGAAGAGAGTGAGATAAAGAGAGAGTTAGAAAGAATGAAGAGAGAAAGGCAAGAAGAAGAAAGAGAGGGAGAAATAGAGAGACAGAGGTGGGGGCGGGGGGGGGGGGCGAAATAGTGTGAAGGGCATGGCAGGAGGGGGGGGGAAGAGCAGAGAGTGAGACAAATAGAGAAGAGGCACAGGGATGGGGAACGGAGAGGGAGGGGGAAGTAAGGTCAAAATGTAGCCACCAGACCTTTTGTAGTCTGACAAACTGCACATCATGTGGTATACATCTTGTATAAAAAGGGAGAAAAGGTGAAAAAGAAGTCGAAAGAGAAAGAAATAATGGTCAATGTTCAGAGGCCAGTGATGTGTCACTGTTTTGAGAACCGTCCAGGGGTGGCATTTGGTGGTCTGTCTCTTCCTGCTGCGATGTAGTTCACTTAACACCTTGTGGTCTGTTTTGCAGCATGGCTCTTTTGACCTTGCTGTATGGCTCTTCTGGTGTCGAATGCTGACACTGCATTCTGTCTCTTCCAGTTTTGAACGCTGACATTGCACTCTGTCTCTTTCAGTTTCAAACGCTGACATTGCATTCTGTCTCTTCCAGTTTCGAACGTTGGACATAGCATTCTATCTCTTCCAGCTTCGAATGTTGACATTGCATTCTGTATGTTCCAGCTTCGAATGTTGACACTGTGTTCTGTCTTTTCCAGCTTGGAACGTTGATGTTGCATTCTCTCTCCAACTTGTTGACATTGCATTCTGTATCTTTCAGTTTTGAACGTTGACGTTGCATTCCGCCTCCTCCAACTTGTTGACATTGCATTCTGTATCTTTCAGTTTTGAACGTTGACGTTGCATTCTGTATCTTTCAGTTTTGAACGCTGACGTTGCATTCTGTGTCTTTCAGTGTTGAATGTTGACGTTGCATTCTGTATCTTTCAGTTGTGAACGTTGACGTTGCATTCTGTACCTTTCAATTTTGAACGTTGACGTTGCATTCTGTATCTTTCAGTTGTGAACGCTGACGTTGCATTCTGTATCTTTCAGTTTTGAACGTTGACGTTGCATTCTGTATCTTTCAGTTTTGAACATTGATGTTGCATGCTGAATCTTTCAGTTTTGAACGTTGACGTTGCATTCTGTATCTTTCAGTTTTGAACATTGATGTTGCATCTGTCTCTTACAGCTGCGAACTAGTCAGCAACAGCTGGTGATCTGTTGTGCATCTGGGTTGCGGTGACGTTGTTTGATTGATTGATGATCACTTACATAGCGCTATTCTCCGCTCTCTTGAGCAGACTCACTGCGTTCGCCTGTGGTTCTACATGAGTGACATGCTTTTTATAGCGCGTTTTTGTTTTTGAATATCCACCGAAGTGGTGTACTGAAGCGCTGGCATGGCTGGTGCCACATGAAACTGCAGCCATCTCGGCGCAAGTTCTGTGTACACCATACAACCATGCACCATGTCACTTCATGCAAAGCCACATACGTAAGGTGTATGTGTGTTTAGCTGTAACCTGCCACCTGCACTTTTGGCAGAATGACTGGGATCTTTTACGTGCTACTGCGGTAACACGGGGGTGGAAGGGATACCGAAATTAGAGTCAGCACAGAAAGTCGACCCTGAAGAAGAAAATTCTCCCGCCGCTCCTACAGGGATTTGAACTCGGGGACCTTTCAATCACGAGTCCGGCGCTCTAACCACTGAGCTATCCCCGTTGTAGTGTGTCTCTCTCTCTCTTGTGTGTCTCTCCCTAGTGAGCTCGCTGCAGCTGAGCAGCTCTGTCAGTGACATGCCATTGCCCTGAGGTATGAACTGAGCCTTGTCCGGTGCTTCGTGTGTTACTGTCAGAGCCACCAACCTTCCACGCTGTGCTGGCAGTGCGCTCTGTTGCTCTTCCAGCTTTGAGCTAGTGAGTAACACTCCCGGGTCTGTTTTGCAGCACGGCAACGTTGCCGGTGACGTTCCGTTGCCTGGAGGAGAACCTTAACATCGACCGGCGTGTGACCCGCTTCGTGCTGCCCATCGGGGCCACCATCAACATGGACGGCACCGCGCTGTATGAGGCCGTGGCCCCGATCTTCATCGCCCAGATGAACGGCATGGAAATGACCTTCGGCAAGATCATCGCCATCAGGTCAGTGGTGAACTCATTTCACTCACAGTTTGGAGTAACTGCCCGCGGGCAAAAAGCCAAGGCCATCACACGGTGATACACCCGGAGGAGAGAGAGAGGTGTGGAATAGGGTGTCGGGGGGTGCTCGATGGTCCTCCTTTTATGGAGGAAAAAGGGGCCATCGTCTCTCAGACCAACATTGGAAATGTTTTAAATAATGAAAAACATTGGGATAGGGGAGGGCGTTTCTGAGAGACGGGGCAGAGCGCATACACGTTTCCTGATCACGTTACTGAATATTGTCTTGAACTGAGCTGAAATATTACAGTCTACAATACTTTTTTCATGAGTTGATTAATTCGGGGTGATTTCTTTTCCATTTTTTTTCTCTCCATATAGCCGACCAACTTCAACTCATTGAAGATTACTAAAGATTTACTGCACATAAAGTTCGTTAACAAGGTGTAATAATTGTCACCGGTTGTTTCAGTCTTTGGTGACAGGGTGCTGGGTCAGTCAGCCCAGGTTGAGCTCACAAGGTTGAGTTATAATCTTGTTATTATTTATTCCCAGTGTGCGTTGCTCTGGCACATTCATGGAGAGAAAGAGGGAGAGAGAGAGAGAGAGTTTGCATTTATGTATAATATATGCATGTGCACATGGTCGAGCGTGCGCACATGTGTGTCGTGTAGGAGTTTGTTAAACTTTGATTAGTCTTAACTTACTTGTTTTATATGTAGGACCTTTTATTTATTTTTATTCTTTTCTATTATCGTGTAATTTTAACCTTATCTACAAGTGTGTATGTGCGGAGCGGGGAGTGGTGGGGCATACGTGCAGGTGCATGAGTGAGTGAGTGTGTGTGTGCGCGCGCGCGCGTTTCATGCTGTTACTGAACTCTTATTCGGTTCTGTCTTAAAAGTAGGATTTTATATTATGAAATGGAATGTTGTTTCTAAGTGTGTGTGTGTGTGTTGAACTTTTATTTTGCCTTAGTCTTAGATATAGGACTATATTCTACATTGGAACATTACTCATACTTATGGCGTGTGTGTGTGTGTGTGTGTGTGTGTGTGTGTGTGTGTGCGTGCGTGCGTGCGTGCGTGCGTGCGTGCGTGCGTGCGTGCGTGCGTGTGTGCGTGCATGCATGTGCGTTCGTGCAGGTGTGAGTATGTGCGTTTGGGTGTTGTTTTGTTATTGCAAATGAGTTGTTAGTTGATGTATGTCAGTGTTGTTGTTTGCTTATGTTTGTATGCTTACCGCTTTCGAGACACTTTCCTTGTTGTAAAACTTGGTGAATAAAGAATCTGAACCATTCACACAACTGTTTGACGTCAGCAAAGAGGCATGGTCGATTGTCAGTAGCAGTATCGGAGCCATGGTCGAGTTGCTGACATCAGTGTTGCTATGGTTACTGTTGCTATGTTCCAGTCTGACAGCTACCTGTGCCAGTATTGGAGCAGCGGCTATCCCCAGCGCTGGTCTGGTCACTATGATCATGGTGCTGACGTCAGTGGGACTTCCGGCGGAGGACATCAGTCTCATCGTGTCTGTGGATTGGTTTTTGTGAGTCACGTGCCTTCTGTTTCGAACTGTCACGTGTTTGATGTTTGATGGGTAGCACACATGCGAATGCATGCACGCACGCACACGCACGCACACGCACACACACACACACACACACACACACACACACACACACACACACACACACACACACACACACTCACACACACACACACACACACACACACACACACACACACACACACACACACACACACACACACACACACACACACACGTGCAAAGCGTGGGGGGGAAGGGGGTGCGGGATTTATGAACTGCTTGTGTGGTTATATTCTAACTACAGTAATATAGCACCTGCATATTTACAAACAGAATAAATCTTATAGCCTTTAATGTCATTTTGTCTTCATGAAACTTACGACGGCTGGATAAATTTATACACGCAACTACAGTGGCTTGTGTTCAAGTTGTGTACTTAAGTATTCAGTATGCTCACATACATTTGACATAACAGCTGTTGCATGTGACTCAGGGACCGTATCCGGACTGTATTCAGTATGATCATATACATTTGACATGACAGCTGTTTCATGTGACTCCGGGACCGTATCCGGACTGTATTCAGTATGATCATATACATTTGACATGACAGCTGTTTCATGTGACTCCGGGACCGTATCCGGACCATACTTATTCAGCATGATAACATACATTTGACATAACAGCTGTTGCGTGTGACTCGGGGACCGTATCCAGACCGTATTCAGTATGATTACACACATTTAACATGACAGCTGTTGCATGTGATTCGGGGACCGTATCCGGACCGTATTCGGTATGATTACATACATTTGACATGACAGCTGTTGCGTGTGACTCAGGGACCGTATCCGGACCGTATTCGGTATGATTACATACATTTGACATGACAGCTGTTGCATGTGACTCGGAGACCATATCCGGACACATACATGAGATGTGGTAGCTGTTGTGTGTGACTCAGGGACCGTATCCGGACGGCCATCAACGTGCTGGGTGACAGTTACGGGGCGGCTGTGGTGGCCCACCTGTCCTCCAAGGAGCTTGAGGCGGACAAGCATGCCCCCATCGAGGTGCCCGAGGACGGCCCGGAGGACGATGAGGATGTCATGGAGCTCCGGGAGAACGGCAAGATGGACGCCAAGGCAGACGAGCCCATTGCCTAAGGAGAGGGGGTGGTATGGGTGTCATTTTCCGACCACTTGAATGGGACCCAGCTGGTTAGTGAAGGTTGGGGAGGAGAGTCGCTGGCGCCATTGCTTAGTTACAGAAATGATTTTTTTTTATGGGGCTGGGCAGTTTGTGGGCCACTGCTTAGCAGGAGAGTTGGCAGCTTGTGGGCACATTGATTAATAGGTAGGGAATGAGCGGTTTGTTTGGCCCTTTTGCTGCATGAGGGAGCAAGCTGTTTCGGAGTCCATCGCTTATCCAAGGACTGGGCAATTTGTGGGCCATTGCTTTAGTTGGCGGAGTGGAGATGGTTTTTATTGTTGTTGTTTTTACTGCAGTTTGTTTGTGAGCCTTTGCTTAGCAAGGAGGAAGTGGGCAGTTTGTGGGCACATTGCTTAATTAGAAGGAAGGCTGTTTGCGATCGTCTTGTTTACTTTGTCAGTGGGCCGTTGTTCAGTAAACTGGGCTGGAAGTGTGTGGGCCTGTTGCTTAATGAATGGAGTCTGTAGTTTGTGAACCCATTGCTTAGTAAGAGAGCGAGAAGTGGGTGGGCCCATTGCTTAGTTAGGGGAGTGTGGAGTGGAGGGGGCAGTTTGTGGGCTATTATTTAGGGAACTGGCAGTTTCTGGGCACATCGTTTATGGGCGATTATGGGCCCATTGCTTATGAAGGGGACTGGGCAGCTTGCCCATTATGCAGCATGGGCTATGGGTAACTTGTGGGCCCCTTGCTTCGTAAGTGGAGTGTAGTTTGTTGGCCCATTAAATAAATATTCTGATTCTGATTCTAATTCATTGTTTATTCTTTGTAATGGGTAGTTTGCTGGCCCATTACCTGGCATGGATTGTGGGGAATTTGTGGGCCCATTGCTTAGTAAGGGAAGTGTACACAGCTTAGTAAGGGGGTGGGATGTATGCAAACCTATTACCTGGCGTGGACTGTGGGGAATTTGTGGGCCCATTGCTTAGTGAGGGAAGTGTACACTGCTTAGTAAGGGGGTGGGAGGTTTGCAGGCCCATTGTCTGGCATGGACAGTGGGAATTTGTGGGCCCATTGCTTAGTAAGGGAAGTGTACATGGCTTAGTAAATGGGTGGGAGGTGTGCAGGCCCATTACCTGGCATGGGTTGTGGGGAATTTGTGGGCCCATTGCTTAGTAAGGGAAGTGTACACGGCTTAGTAAATGGGTGGGAGGTGTGCAGGCCCATTACCTGGCATGGGTTGTGGGGAATTTGTGGGCCCATTGCTTAGTAAGGGAAGTGTACACGGCTTAGTAAATGGGTGGGAGGTGTTCAGGCCCATTACCTGGCATGGGTTGTGGGGAATTTGTGGGCCCATTGCTTAGTAAGGGAAGTGTACACGGCTTAGTAAATGGGTGGGAGGTGTTCAGGCCCATTACCTGGCATGGGTTGTGGGGAATTTGTGGGCCCATTATTCCTGAGGTGAGTTGGGAGTTTGTGTAGGTTAACTGGGAACAAAAGTTGCGACCATATGTCTGTGAGGGATGGGTCAGAGGTGGTTGGATTCAGTCACAACTAGTGGAGTGGGATGTAGGGGGGATGGTGGGGTGAAGTGGGGGAGCGGGTAGCTGGGTGTCAATGGTGGCATTATGTATGGGCTCTCTGAAGCATCCAAGGGATGCTGGAGCATCACCATAGTATAAGAATGTATTGTTTTGTGCCATGTAGGGGCACACGGACAAAGATTGTGAAGATGTACAGACACTCCTGTCTTGTGGTTTATTAGGAAGCTGTACAACTGACACTCCAGTTTGAAAAGAACAGGAAGATGTCTGTGTCATTATAAATGTCCAGCTTGTTCTGCGTATTTTTCATCAAGCATTTTACAGAAAACAGTAGCATGGCTTGGCATTTTGGTTATGTGACGTTGGAAAGATGATTTTTGCCCATTCTAGAAGAGGAAAGACACCTCACAGAAGCTGTATTGTTGTGACATACAGTAGTGGATTGCATGATTAAGTTCACACAGTCAGAACAATTCACATTGTTTTTTCACTATGAAATATTTTTTCAGCTCAGCAAATAAAAACGTTTTTAAAAGGATTTTTATCAGATGAGTGGCAACTCCACACATAGCATTAACTGTGACTGATATATTATCAGTGTTTGAATGGGGGTGGGGGGGGGGGGGTGGAGCTAGAAAGAGTGGGATCATGCTACCTACTGCATACATTCATTTATTTTATTTTATCGCTGATTGATTTCAGTTCAGTAGCATCTTCAGTTTTACAATTCGCAGTGGGAACTGATAGTACTCAGCTGATGTCACAAAGACCATGACATCATTCTGTGTTCAGTTACTCAAATGGTGTCACAAAGACCATGACATCATTCTGTGTTCAGTTACTCAACTGATGTCACAAAGACCATGACATCATTCTTTGTTCAGTTACTCAGCTGATGTCACAAAGACCATGACATCATTCTGTGTTCAGTTTAGCCCCCCTTCTCCCCCCCCCCCCCCCCCCCCCCAAACCGACAAGCCATACACTGTCATTCTTATTTTCATAGAAGAAAAATAAATATCTAAAGTAAAAGAATGAAAATGTACATAAAAACAATTCATAAAGTATATCTTTACTGTTACAGTGTTAGGTTGTGAAATGTGGAGCCAGCAGAAACAATGTAATGTGTTTTTTTATACTTTTTGGTAAACTGAAATCTTTTATCTGAATGTGAAATATATATAGTGTTTCATTCACACAATGACCTTTTCTCTCTTATTCATTGTTGTCAGGTTGTGAAATGCTGGGCTAAGTGTACATCTGGATCACACATGTCGATCTCCATTGAGATGTTGTAATTAACTTTACCTACCATTTCCATGTGTTGGAACTTTTCGTGTACCATTTCCATGTGTCTGTACCTTTCACTTGACATTTGCATGTGTTTTTGTCTTCTTTGTGCATTTGTGTGTGCTATCTTTCATGTGCATTACCATGTGTTTTTCCTTTCACATTCATTTACATGCACTCTTACCATCATCCACTGCCCATTTCCATCTGCTCTTAACTTTCACATACATTTCCATGTTCGTACTTTCACATGTACATTTTCGTGTTTGTACTGTCACGTGCCATTTCCATGTGTTCGTACTTTTCTTGTATTTTTCCATGTTTTTGTACCTTTCTCGTAACATTTCCACATGTTCGTACTTTTCATATGCATTTCCATGTGTTCATACCCTTCACATATATTTCCATGTGTTCGTATCTTTCACATATGTGTATGTTTTTTTCATGTTTGTGTATATTTCCATGAGTTCGAAATTTCATTTCTTTTTCATGGGTTTGTATCCGTTACTCACACTTACCATCCCTACTGTCATGTACATTTCCACATGTCCGTATCTTTCACCAATCCTCTTTCTTGCCTTCTTCCTTTTAATGTTGATGTCCTTGCTCAAAGTGTATGATCGGTAAAAATGCTTGGTTTTGAAAAAATTAGTTTAAAAAAAGTTTGGTATGGGATCATTATCATTTTGATTGTTTAGCCAACATATTCATTTACAGGCTGTTTAATCTAAAATGCTAAACATGCTGTTTCTTTTGTATTACTCAATGAAATGGAGATAATGTTTGGTTACTGGTTACATGAGAGTCAATTTGCTTGAGATTAGTTAAATTATAAAACTTTCTACAATTTTGGATATTTTGCTGAATAATTAAGCTGTACATCATTTGAATCTCTGTTGCCCTAAATATTTTTATATTTATATTTACTGAGATTGTCAGTTTTTGTGGCAGCAACAAAGTGTCAGAAATATTTTAATTCCTATTTTGCTTACACTTTCAATTTTGAGTGCTGTAAGAGATTTTATAACCCAGGTCCTTTCTGATCACACCCCTACAATATGAATGTCATGGACACCCTCCACCATGCACACACTCACTTACACACACCCAGACTCATTTATGCCCCTACCCTCCGCCTCACCATGAAGAAATTACATGTACTTTCAAATAGACTGATGGTTTTAAAATACCCACCCATTCCCCTAACTTCGGAAACATCCACTTTTTGCTCCTGAAAGGGTCTGCATGCTTTGCAATATAACAAAACAAAAACACCTTATTATAATCAGTTTGGTTCTGCTTGCAATCTGCTGTCAAGAGACAGAGAGAGGCTGGCAGACAGACAGGCTGAGAGAGAGGGAGAGAGTTGTGTGTGTGTGGGGGGGGGGGGCAATAGAGTAATTCTTGACAAATTTCATCTTCTTTCTTCTTCTTTTTTCACTTTCTTCTTTGTTTCCTTCAGCTCTATATATTCTACATTAACATTACATAGCCTGTCTTTCTCCCAGTTGCTGATAACAGAAAAACTGGAAACAAAAAGTTACAGAATGTAACAGTCAGTTTGACCGCACACCAAAGAAAGGCATATATACCTACGTCAAAATGCAACACTACCAGCAAATTGAACCTTAAGTATAATGCTGCTAGTGACCAGACATTCAAATTGATGCATGTCATAGACTGGCAGAGCCCATTCTTTACACACTTGTTTGGGGATTTTGAACAAGACAGGGATCTTTCTGACTGGTCACTAGAAAAAGATGGAAACAAAATTGGAATGTTTGTTCACATCAAAAGTTAGTTTTCGATGCATTTTACGGCTCAGTGATTTTGCTAGTCCGTTGTTATTATTCAAGCATAATTTTTTCAATTTTAATTAACTTTTTTTTAATGCTAACTATATGATCTTAATTTTTTTAATCAATTGGTGGGGGGGGGGGGCATTTTTACAACAACAAAAAACTGTCATTTTCTTTATATATATTTGATGGTACAACAAATTTGAAGTGATGACTTTTCTACATATTCAGTTATGCTTGACTGATTATTGGTGTAAATTTAAAGTTTTTTTCTTCAATATTTTATATTTTTACCTGCCAGAGAGAGAGAGAGGGAGACACACACACACACACACACACACACACACACACACACACACACACACACACACATACATAGAGAGAGAGACTGACAGAGAGAGCTTTTGCTTTGGTAGCATATTTGGACAGAAGTATATGTAGTATAAAGTGAGAGCATCAAAGCCAACATTTTTTTATGGTTTCAACTGTATTTGGAAAGTGTCCACCACATCAGACGTGCATTTTGACACATTGTCTTTCTGAGTAACCATACTGAATAAGATCATTAACTATGTGTAAAGTCTTCCTTAAAATTCCAAAAATGCCTTTTGCAATTGTATGCAGTTGTCACTAACATGACACTTCGCATTAAAATTGACTAATGTCCATTACATTTAGATCTGACAATTCACTGACCGAATTCCATGCCTTGTCAATGCATTCATCCTGTTCTTTCTTACTTTCAAAAATTGAGACTGACATATAGATTCACAGTATATTTTAATACAATTGAAAAATATTTTAAAATACATTTAGTGAGCGTTTTATCTCTCAAGGTGCTTATAAGATCAACATTTTGACATGAAAACCATATTTCTCGTCACTTTTGAGTTTAATCCATCCTAACTGACATTAAGTCATTTTGCAAAGTTGGTCATGGTACTTTCCTTGTAAATATATACCCTGATTACCTTCTCTTGTATAAATTTCGTATATATGTATACATGTGAACACATTTGTACGCATGAACCTTTTTGCCGGCGCTGCCTCCTTGTGCTGTAGATGTGTAATGTTTTGCCACAAATGATGGGCTCACAGTTTTGCCACAAATGATGGGCTCACAGTTTTGCCACAAATGATGGGCTCATAGTTTTGCCACAAATGATGGGCTCACAGTTTTGCCACAAATGATGGGCTCACAGTCTGACCTTCCTGTCATCACAGATCATAAGGTCATAGTCTGACATGCCTGTTGTCACAGATGATAGGGTTGTAGTCTGACATACCTTTTATCACAGATGACAAGGGTCATAGTCCAACATGCCTGTCATCACAGATGACAGGGTCATAGTCCGACATCCTGTTGTCACAGATCATGGGATCTGACACTCCTGTTTCCATATGTTAATATATGGAAACAGGAGTGTCAGATCCCAGAAAAAAATAAAAACAACAACAAAAAACAATACTCACAGCAGTTTTAAAGTCGATCAATGGTCTGGTTTCTTTGAAAATCACGAAACCACAACCTTTAGTGCCCTCATTTTGTGTGTGGCAGTCTGTGTCTGTGACGCCATGAACAAGATCATCATGTGTGGCAAAAGCGTCAGTTATGTCACGAGCCAGTTGTTTTTGCTCTTCATTATTGGTAAAGAGCGAACCTGTATGGCTGCGCCTGGCAGAGAGCTTAAATTCAAAGCAAACAAATACGTTTGCTGCTTGTATACTAAATACCACACAAAGCATGCAGCTGGAACTATATGCACATATATGTATGTTTTTAGGCACACTTGCATCTTTGTTGTTTTTCCTTTGATCACACTAGTACTGTCTCTAATGTGTAGTTACGTCAAACAGAGCGGTACCAAGGTTACCATGTCTGCAAGCGCTGTACATCTTGCATTGCGCACTATGTGTAGAGGGGAAAAAACCAGCATGGGAAGGTATACTAGGAATAAGAGTTAAAGACCCTGATCATCTCATGCAATTCAAAATAACATCCAAAAGAGATTGAGAAGAAAAAAAGTTCACTCAACGGGTCACACCACAAAGGATTGCAGACAGACCATCGCGCATGAGTGTTGTCTTCATGGTCTTGCCCTTGATGGTCTGTATACTGATGCTAGATGGCTCAAGTGCTTCACTATCCTACTGAGAAAGAAAATGTCATTTTCTAAATTTGACATAACAATTTTTTTCGTTTTCGTTTAGCAGAATCTTTGATTTGAATGGTTTTCTGAGAAAGAACATTTTTAATGTGAAAACAGAGATTTAAAAACAAACAAAAAAACACAATTTTAAGCTTTCCTGACAAAGAATATGTCATTCTGTAAGCTTCATAAGTTCACATAAATGCAAGATCTTATTTTTAACAAAATCTTTAATTTAAAAGTAACACCACATTTTGAGGCTCATTCTGGAATTTTAACCAGTCCATAATACTGAAGTACACAATACCATGGTTTATTACAATCACAGTTGTGAAGCATGCAATGTTCTGTCATGTTCCCGTTGGTTTTCTGTGTATTCTCCCTTCCAGTTCCTGTTGTTATTGGTGACAAAAATGTAACCATTTTATGCTTTGTAAATAAGAAAAAGCTAATGCATATAGTCCCAAATCCATAGCAATGTACATTCCTAGATCCTGTTTTGCATTTTGCCCGATCTTTCTGAATCTTTTTTCATTTTTTCCTCCTTTTTTTTATAGTTTTTTTTTGTTTTTGTTTTTTTGTTTTACTGTAGGTTTAGTACGTAGAATAGACTTTTACTTCTTTCTTCTGTGGTTGCTTTTGGGGAAGTCTTCTTTGTCCTTTTTTTTATTGCAAAGAAAAAGTTCAGTCTGTTTTTGCCAGAAGCCTAAATGAATCTATTTTTTCAGTGTATAATCAAGTACTTCAGATATGAGTTTTCATTTTCAGTCTTGCTTTGTAAAATATACAAGTACTGTAGGTTGTCTTGAAATACATAATCATGTCCATACAACCTCAATGGTATGCCAAGAATGTTTGGTACAGCCCTAGTCTTGCTTTTCTGTGGGGAATCATTGAGAATTTGATTTACCAGCACAATTTGGGGGGAAAGAAATAACTGTAATGCAGCTGTGATTTTATGAATTTTTAAATCTGCCAGTTCCAGCAATTTGTTAAATTAAAATTGATTTTTGATTATTCTGCAACAGAAAAAAATATTTAAAAGAAGAAAAATACAGTATATCACAAGGAAGTATCTGATCCATTGTTTTACATCACTGCATTTGTTCTTTAATGATTTGACAGAAAGTGAATTTTAAAATAAAGAACCACGCTTTTATTGCTTAACTCTGTGTGTGTGTGTGTGTGTGTGTGTGTGTGTGTGTGTGTGTGTGTGTGTGTGTGTGTGTGTGTGTGTGTGTGTGTGCATCTGTGTGCAAGTGGGTGTGTGTGCATGTGGGGGGGGGGTGGGGGGTGGGGGGTAAAAAAAACATGTGAAAATACTAAGGGGAGAAAACACTCTAAATCTTGTAATCAAATTGTAAAAAAAACACTGGAGATCACACGCACACATGACCGGAAGTAAATGAACAAGCTTACAGAAACATCTTCATATGATATGACCTCCTAAAAGCATCTTTTAGTGGAATAAGATGTATATGTAGCATCATAAAGCAACTGCTCATCAAATTTAGGGCTTCTGTTAGCATCCTGCTCTACAGTGATTTGGATTCGCTTGGAGATGAAATGTTTAAAAGTATTCATTATTACAGCTGAACATTCGCCTAGAGATGAAATGCTTAAAAGTATACATTATTATTACTGATGAACATTCACTTAGAGATGAAATTCTTAATAATAATAACAGATTATTTATGGCGCCCCATCTCGTAAGAGCCCAGAGCACTTACAAAGACATAAGGATACATTCATCACACAGACACACACACAAATGCGCGCGCACATTTGCACACCCACCCACCCAACAAATATATGCATTAACTGGAGATGGATTGGTAAAACAACAGATCAGTATGCACAGGAGAAGAGATGGGTTTTCAGTTTTGACTTAAGAGAGTGAAGACGAATGCCTGACAAGAGAGGAAGGGAGTTCCAGAGCACAGGTCCAGTGTATTGAAACGATCTCTCCCCCAAGGGTCCTGCCCATCCCAGGAACACGGAAGATGCAAGTATTTGTGGCTGAGTGAAGTAACTTCTTAAAAGTATTCATTATTATTACAGCTGAACAATCTATTTATGGAAAATCAGACTAAGCGTGCCAGCATGCATCAGTCTGTGTGCTAGCATGTGTCAGTCTGTGCCTGTTGACACTGACATTTTGGTCTCTGCATACTTCTTCAGAAACAGCATCACCAGCGTAGTAGTGTATGTCCCATTCTACGTATGTTTTATTCTTGGACATCTTTACAACGATGTAGTGTCATTCCAAGATTCAGACCCCCCTCATTGTGGCCAGTCTTGCAGCACAGATCAGTGTGGCTGTTCTACATGGGATTTAGTACTAACACAGTCAAGTGTTATGCCACTATTTAAACTTCATCATGTCAGTTCACACGTGTGTGTGTGTGTGGGTGGGTGTGAGAGAGAGAAAGAGTGTGTGCGTGTCACAGTGTGTGTGTGTCTGTTCGAGTGTGTGTAACATGCTCAGTTCTACTTTCATCAAGAAAAGAAAGAAAAAAACATAAACGAAAACTGATGCACAAAAACAGATTGTATAATACTCACCAACGCCAGTGCCTGATGCTTGGAGTAAAGACAGCCAGTACCCACCACACATCCAACAACTCAGTCAGTGCACTTCGGCCATGCCCACCTCTCAATGGCCAACACTCAAAGACCAAAACATGAGATGGTTTGTGCCAACAGTGACGCTCATCTTGCACCCCATCTGCATGCAGCAGCATACAAGAACGAAGAAAAATGGGGATGAGATAAATGAATAATTTAAGACCTCAGATAGGCAAAAATAATGATTCAAACAGAACTACAATGACAACCCAGGGACAGCCAATATTAAGTCTTAAATACACTATTATTTAATATATTGGCCAGTGAGTTGTGGAAGAATAAGGAAAAAGATGGAAAAGAAAGACTGAAACCATGATTATATCACACACAGACATAGATGTAGCCAGACTCCCTGCCCAGGTAAAGGGAAAAACTCTACATACTGATCTCAGCAATGGAAGCCCCCAGATTAAGTTTGATAACTGATTCCTCACTTAAACTGATGTCAGCCATGAATGACATGTTGTTTGGTTATAAAGGAAACAGTTGACCCTTTAATACAGTTATCTGATTTTTTAATCATCTGATAGTGATATTAGTAGCAAAAACATATGTTAGTGTGTTTAAATATAGCACTCCATTAGAATTATAATGTTGTTTTGACTGTGAACATGTTTACGTGCTATTTATTTTACATACATGCCATGAGACTTTTTTTTTTGGAGCTTAATAATAATATTCATATAGCTGGTTGTCCATAACAAAATACACAACCATGTGTAAGTGGATGCACAATGTTCTCCCACATGTGTGTGCACATATACATACACTGCCACACAACACCATGGATAAAAGAATGAATACAAACAGTAACAGATGGCTGTAGTTTAATATGCTTCTTACAAAGCTGTCAAAAGACAACATGTTTGAAATTTAACATTCACAAATTGCCAATTGTTAATACCAAAACCCCCAGAACCACACACCCACACACACTGACACACGTAGGCACATACACACATGTGCACATGCACGCGCACACACACACATGCACCTGCATATGCACCTGCACACACACACACAGAGGCACACACACACATATGCACCTGCACACACACACACAAACACACCAGTGCGCTCCCACATGGCAGGCACACATGCTCACTGGTACACATACACATAATGGATGTAAAAATTATTACATTGTACTGGGCAAAAACATGTGAATCTGTAATGGATGGATGTAATAATTATGATTTAGAATGTGAACAAGTGCTGTAGGAAAGAAGCATGAATGAATGTGTGAAAGAATTACTGTAAACACCCTGCAATGATATGCTTGCCAAGTGTTTAAAAAAAAGAGAAGAAATAAGGAACTGAAACGCCACTGTCTGCCTGATGTCTGATCCATGATCAGCCTTGTGTCAGGGCTTCATTCTCAACAGATTGAATGGGAAATGTTTGTAAGTTGAACATCCTGTAGGCTTCCTCATTCCTTGCACACACTCTCTCGCTTTTAGTTTTTCACTCATATCACACACAGACTCTTCTGCTGAACTGTTTTTTCTATCACACTGCAGCATCAGTACCACTATCAGTCACTAAAGCTTGCATCACTGTCGGAAGAGTTGTCATCACTGTCATCATCATCATCATTTGCAGCGGAGGCCTTTGGACCATCATCAGGTGGTGCAGGTGCATCAGGGGTGCTGTGGGAACAGGCAAAGAAAGGAGGTAAACAATGAAAGAGGCACAGATGTCAGGTCCGAACATGTAGAGTTAACAAAACAGGTGGTGGTTCGGTTCACCAAAAATCTCTGCCTGACGGGGAAAAAAACACAATGGAACATTCTGTAAGCTGACTACCACCATGGGGGACAGCATTGTGTGAAGGGGTCGAGTCAATCTTTCTGTACACTGCACACTACAGAACAGCAAGATTCTGCACTCACAGCCCTGACTTTTCTGATCCATGCATCATAACAGACTGCACACAGTTTGTGTGACAGGGAAGTCACCAGTCTGCAGTGCACAGATCTATTCTCAGATGAAAATAACACTTGGCTATTTTGCTTCTTCTCGTCTTCTAAGACCCATGCTCTGTACTTTTTTTACGCATTTTTTTTTTAAATCATCTAAAATGATGCGCTGTGGATGAAATGATGTGATTTTTTTCCTTCTACCTCCACTGAATTTATCTGTGACTGATTTTTTTTTTTTTTTAATCCAGCTGCAGGTGATAACATTTGCATGCATACTGTAGCAGCCAGTACTTACTCCAACAAACTGGGATCCAGCCCTTCCATCGCCATCTTGCCCTGAACAGCTGGGGCTGGTACACCCTGCAACACAACACATGCGCATGTCAGGCCTACATCAACAAACAAAAGGAGGCATTAGCACATGATATTTACTATATCAGTATAATTACGTGTAGTGATACAGCAAGGGGTGAAAAAAATAATTCAGATTGCCAAAACACTGTCAGCATCAGCATCTTGTTTTTTGTGCACAACAGGCACAGAACTGGCAGAATGCTTACAAGTTATTTCTTTAACATGCACACACACAACCACTAAAAATGTATGGGTTCCCATAAATTTGCTTTAAAGTAAGGAGTTATCTCCTCTTGGCCCAAACACTGAGCTCTATTGGGCGATTCAGGTGGGGTTGTTAACTCCCTTGACTTTTGCCCGGCATCACTTAAGTCCCTTGGCTGCTTTTACTTCCGGTGCGTACTTTCTTCACAATGGAGGGCGGTGACAATGAATTTACAAATTTTACACTGCTAATTTTAAAGGCATTTTTGGAAGGCCGTAGTCATAATGTGTCTGGCAATAAGCAATAACTTGTTGCTCGTGCTATAGGATGCCCCCCCCAAAAAAATTATATGCACTCGCGATCTTCTGGTCAGCCAAAAAACAATGCAAAGACACTTTTTTCCACCCTCCATCCCCTTTCCACGGTAATTTTTGCAACTGCAACAGTATCAGCATCTGTACTGCTTCGCAATTTTGGTTCAACTTCCACTGTTATACACAGCGCAAAGCAATGCCTACTCAGAAATCGGCCCGGAAGTGCGCTGAGACCTGTTGCGACTTCCTTCGCAAAAGATTACAAAGCACATTCACTCTAGCAAACCAGCTTCGCCGAATTGCCCAATAGGATGTCTCAAAAAGCATTTTCTTCTACGAACTCACGATCTTCCAGTCAGCCAAAAAATGATGTACCTCCATCCCCTTTACATGGGAATTTTTGCAACTGCAACAATATTGGCATTTGTACTGCTTCACGATTCTAGGTTCAACCTCCACTGTTATACACAGTGTGAAGCAACGTCTACTCAGAAATCGGCCCGGATGTGCACTGCTACCTCTCGGGACTTCTTGCACGAAAGATTACAAAGCGCATTTACTCTAGCAAACCAGCTTTGCTGAATTGCCCAACAACTAAACACAGTCATCTGAGGAAAAATCTGGAAGGCTGAAGAAGAAACAAAATGGTTCCAACTGACACAAGCAGACAGAGACTGAAGCAAAATGACTGTTTTCTCCCCCATGCAGAAAGGGAACACCATCCTTATCACATAAATGTTTGGGTCTTTTTTTGTCCCTTCTTCATATCCTCTTGCAGCAAATTAAGGGCACTTCAACTTTGATGTAGACAAGAGTTGGATAAGATGAATAAGCACAATCAATGTCAACTGCTGACATGCAGTCTTCATGCAGAAGAAGGAAGAATAGCTCAGAGTACATTGTTTTACTGCAAAACCACAAAATGCCAGAATGAACTATTACAAATAGTACCTGCCATGCTGAATACACAGATCACCATTACCTGGCATGTAGATATTATGAGGAAAACTCCCACAAAGTCATAGCTCACATCCTCAACTATGTGTACAGTGGAATTTTTCTGTTAAGAGGTCCCCCAAATCAAATAAGACTGGTCATTTACATTGAAACTCACAGTATTTTTACCCCCAACTAATATCAATACCCAGTTTCTGCTACAGTCATAGTCAGTGTGTGTGTGTGTGTGTGTGTGTGTGTGTGTGTGTGTGTGTGTGTGTGTGTGTGTGTGTTTCCATATAATACTTTATGTAAATTGTTTTTGATAGGACTATGCTGTACATGTGTATAAATATCATATTTAGGTTAATATGTATTATGAGATCACTCAGGGTGTTGATGAGCGTACAATAAGTGTACATTATGAAAGAAAGGTTTCTGAAAAATGGTTTTAAAGATCTGATGAACTAACTACCTCTTATCGCACAGTCTCTTAATCTTATACACAAACAGCCACAACAACACAGACTGTTTCAGCTTTCTATTTTGGATGTGAGTTACTTGTGAGACCAGCAATGAGATGATTTATTGTTCAAGCAGGGTCAGAAAGTCCACTCACAAACTGCAACATTTTGAAGAATTTGGCATAGCGCGGGTCCTTGGACACAGGGTTGGCTGGCTTGGCTTCTTCCTGTGGCGCCTCCTCCACTGCCTGCAACCAGAGTCATGGTGCTGTTCAGTGCATGTGTGTGTGTGTGTGTGTGTGTGTGTGTGTGTGTGTGTGTGTGTGTGTGTGTTTGAGTATGTGCATGCATGCATGAGTGCCTTTGCGCATGTGTGCATGCATGTATGTGTGTGACTGTGAGCATGTGAGTGTGTGTGTGTGTACTCATATACTTTACTGTCCAAACCCGAGTACCAAATTATGGAACTTTTGGATCACTTGTCCATACTCAATTTAGGTCACAATCCCTCATATAAAAATAAAGAAAATAAAAATCCACACAACATAATCTAGTCTTATTCATAATAATCATAATCATGCTAATAGAGTAATAATGAATTATATTTATCTGTGCCCATTTTCATACAAGGTGCTTACACTAACAATTAACAAATTCATAGAAATATCACTCCCTCCCCTCCCCCTATGCACACACACACACACACACACACACACACACACACACACACACACACACACACACACACACACACACACACACACAAACAAACAAACAAAATCTGGCTTCTGAATGCAGACTTTAGAGGTACAGTGGAGAGTTTACTGCTTGAAGAAATGAGATTTCAGAAGATCTGACAGTGGATGAGGTAGAGGAATGTCTAAAATATGAGGGAGTTTGTCCCTGGTATCATATTTCTGCAAGTATAAGGGCCTCAAAAACTCTTTGTCCACTGGGTTTTATTTTGAACACTGACAGTATAAAATCCTATTATCAGAAGACAAGCTTAGTTTAAAAGAACTGACCCAGACATGTATACAAGAGATCAGCCAGATCAGACTCTCTGAATTAGTACCAGTGATAAAAAAGCAACAGAGGCAGGAAGTCTATACTGATGCAACAGATTAACACAACAGACAATCAAGAAAACCTGTTGTACCTCAGGTGCAGCAGCCGGTGTAGCTGCCTCTGCTGGAGGTGCTGCTGGTGTTGCTGCTGCTGCTGCTTCCCCTCCTGATGCAGCAGGTGTGGCAGTGGTGGTGGTGGTGGTGGTGGTGGTGGTGGGTGCTGTCACATTCTCCAGGCCAGGGATGGAGGAGAGCTGGAAACATTTGGAAGATTGGAAGACGACAGATATATATTTATTTATTTTTTACAACAGATTCCACTCTTTATCACCTGCTGTCCAGATCAGAGCAGGGGACTAACTTCAGGCTGCACAAAGGCCACAAACATCTGAACCACCACCACTTTTAATCTGATCAGGTTTCAAGCAGTGAAAGTTTAAAACTGGCCAATCAGATCAGCAACATGACAGCAGAACATCTGCTGCAGACACTGGCATTATAAGTCCACAACACCACAACCTCTGGCATCAGTTTCAGTTCAGGAGTGTGTAGACCGTAGTGGCATGGAACCTTCCCTGGATGACCTCAAATGCACAGCAGCCTGGAGGTTTTCCATTATTTTAAATGATCAAAAAGAAGAAAGCATCATCAAACTGATTCAAAGTGAAATAACACCTTGAGTGCTTTCCCTGATCATTCCAAGAGGTTGTCAGGTGAAGGGAACTTACTGTGTGCAGTCATGCAACTCCAGCGGAATTTTTGTTTAATGGTGCAAGGCTGAGCATCAAACAAAGTCTGCTTGGACTTCTTTTGACTATAGTTAATAGTAACAATTAAAAGAGTTTGTAATTTCAGGAACAGCAGATACATTATTATTTACATACAAGCCATGCTACCCGTACCAGTATTAAAGAAAACAACTTGAGTATTTTTGTCTTTTCTTTCTTTTTACATGTATACATATTTAACACACTTAATATTTATGATTAGACAAATTACTGGTTAATCTGCTACGCAAGTGCTAAATAACCAAATCTACCCCACTCTGAATCTGATTAACCCTCTCCACACACACACACACACACACACAAACATACTTTTGCTTCCAGAAGACTTAGTGAAACCTCCAGCTGCTGAATTCGGCCATGTAACGTTTCCAGTTTTTCTTCACATACACAAGAAAAACGGTTGAGGAAACGGGATGTGTGTGTGATGAAGTGGTTGATGAAAGCAATGGTACGTTTCTGGTTGATTGCCTCAACCTGTAAACAAAGAGCAAAACAATGTTAAGCTTGTGCAATATATAATATACAAAGTACTTTGTAAAGAAACTAAAACAGACGATGAGATGCTACTTACACTAGTTACAGCAAACAGAGTGACCCATTATTATTCACAAACTTTCACTGGCTTTTACTTGTTTTAAAAACAACACAATAAACTTGCTATTCAGTTTGTTTGACTTAAAATAAACAGTTAAACTGATAAAAGACTCAGCCTTCTTAAGACATATTTTGTGCAACAGATGGCACTAGCACTAGTAGCAGATACCAAAAGAACTTAGTTAAAAAATCAATAATTTTTGTCATGTATCTGTATAGTTATAACTGATGGGCTTTCCATGTGCCCATCCATTATATAATATACAGGTGGGAGGGGGATGGGGGGATAAAATATCAAGAATGAGATAATCAGCACAGACATAATCAAAACAAACAAGGGTGCAGTGGAGACAAGCTCTGTCTCAGAGATGTACTCATGTAGTAAAGAAGAGGAGCAACCGGCCCCCGTAGCGCAGTGGTTAGCGTGTCGGACTGTGGGTCGGAAGGCCTGGGGTTCGAATCCCATCAGAGTCATGTGGGATTTTTTGGCCCTGGCTGGCTCCTACCCAGATCTGGAAGTGCTATGGGCCCAATGGGAAGGCTGGAACCACACAGCCGAGCTTCATCCACTTCACGGATGCGTCTTTGAGGGTGTTGCTCTAATTACTTGACCAACACTGCAGGTGCTGCAGTTCCCGGGCCTGGTTAACACCGGGATAATTGTGACAGTAAGCTTGGTCTGCAGCCCTGTCAAATAGTCTCAAACCGAAATGGACCTCCATAGCATCATCAGTTATCATCCTCATCCTCATCGATCACTGCATAAATTAAAAAAAGAAAGAAAAAAAAGTCTCAGCTTCTGTAGCCCTTCATGCCACACTCTCGTGGTGGCCTCAGTCTTGGTGTTCCTCCCTCCTCCCTTGCCTGAGGCAGTTCTGATCAAAGCCCTCATCATCAGAGAGTCCACATAGGAGGATTGGTGGAGGGACGAAGCGGCGGTCTGCTCTCTGGGGAGACGCTCACTCAGTCTGACTCCACGACATAGCTAACATTGTCGTCAGTAGGGGGCACAGTAGGTGGTGTCCTGCATATGTTGAATCAGAACAGGCACTACTGAACACCACCAAAGTGACTCAGCAACAGTGCAGTGTTTCCTTCGGATGGCAGCCTACCAATGATCTGACGTCACTTCCTGTGGACCTCTGGGGGCGGGGCCGCGATGCGGAATGAGCCCCGGGTGTGGCCGGAGGTGGGGGATGCCGGGACGAGCGGCGCAGGAGCAGTGCCTCTGAGGTTGGCACAGATGATGGGACAGCAAAAAAAAAAAAAAAGAAGAGGAGCTGCAAGAAGTGGACAAGATGGCAATACACTCAGCACAGAGCTGGGTGCACAAGAAGCAGAGAGAGGTAAAGCAGAGAACTGGTGGTGCAGAGTGAGAACATTTGCTCTTTAAACTGAAAGCCAAATTAAAGTAAAAGTCCAAGGTTTTTAAGTATGCAAAATGACCACTGAAATCACTGACAAATGAGTCACTAGTTTCAGATTTAATGAAATAAAATAAAAACGTTTAATTGGGGTTTTAATCGATTTTATTTTCTGTAGGCTGGCCGAGACTACAGTCTCGGGTTCTCCATCAGTCACGTGACTTTCCCGGAAGTGACGTCAGTCTGGGGAGTCAGCGCAGTTGCCATCTTAGATTCTTCAGTAAACTGTGTATGCGTGTGGTCGACAAAAAAGTTAACTATTCCGGCCTACTGTGTTGCCGCAAACTGAAACAATTCGCAGACGACCCCAGGTATAACAATGCACGAGCTCCCACGCAATCAACCCGCAGGGCGCAGTGAGGCGAAAGTGGATTAAATTTATACAATTCAAACAAGCTGACTTTCTTGCTGCACCACATCATGCCCATTTGTGTAGCGAGCACTTCAGTGAGTGTGATTTCACAAACCCCATGGAATACCACATGGGGTTTGCTTCGAAGCTGACACGATGTTCTGGTACTCTTTCAAAATCCTGCCTGACAGGCTTAAACTGATATGGCTGTATCCTTATGGGTCTCTCAGGCAAAGTATCAGTTTCGTCTTCGGAGCTCCAGTTCGCCATTTTGCAGCGACTCCCCAGAGTGACGTAGCAGGCATATGGTCATGTGATTTGGGCGTCATGGCGACGCTATCGGCTAGACAGAAAATGCCTTTTTTCGTGCATTTATAACCCTCAGATCACAGTTCCACCTACATCATCATTCTCAGTGAGCTTTAACGGAAATCATGTCAAAAATCACCCCTAACCTTGGACTTGTCCTTTAAGCATGGTGAAAGATGGTCACCACATGAAAGGGTGATCATTCTATCTAAGCTAGGTTTTGTGCTTCCCACAGATTTGTCTGGAGTTAAATTCTGTAAATTTCTTTCAGAAAAGACTGTGAACAAAAGTCCCCCATGTGAGTCTTTGTGACTTCTGACTGATGGCACTATGAAAACCCAAGTTTGTTCTCATCAGCAGTCATCAAGCAGACAAGACATGGGTATTCTAGAACTAGAACTTTTAGAACAAGACATCTTTCTTTATGAGACAAGTGAAAAAATTAGTTCCTGGCTTTAAAGATCCTGACTACAGTGAAAGACTGATCTGATCATCACCAATCTGATCTTCATAATTATATCGAATCACAAAACTACGAAAGTACACTGGGGAAAAGAAAAAAGAAAGAAAAAAAGTTTGTGGACCGACCATTACCGTGAGCATTCGTCTTGCGAACAAGTTTTACGAACATTTGTCATGTGATAATTCCACAGTCGGCGCACCAGTACAAGTTACAAAACACTGTTTATTTTATAGTCTGCTACAATGTCAGTGATATTGATTGTGAAAATTATACTTAATCCTGACTTGATCAGGAGCATTGTTAATGTTATAGTATTTTTAGTAATAGTTAATACTAAATAAGTAATATTTGTTAGTATTACGACTAGAACCTTTGTGTAATCAATTCCAGGACCAACAAGCGGCAGTCCGTCAGCGTCCATCTCTGTGTGAAGTGTCCGACGATGACCAGATACAGCAAAATATGAAACCTGGTCCTGTCACGAGATCATGTAAATCTTTCCTTGCATTTTGAGAGGCGTGTTTATCCTGGCAAGGTCAAGGCCATTGCAGAACCGCAGACGATGCATCGTAAGAGGATATTTTTTTATCAAAGGATTAGAGCTGCATACAAATATGAAAAATCATAGCTATGAACGAAACATTTAATACATTTTTGAAGAAAAATATATAAAATTTAAATTCCTTTAAATTTAAATTCTTTGCTCCGTATCTGCTCTGTCTGGAACTGTACTTCCGGTCGGCATCCATCATCGAGTGTGGTGCGGTGCATACAGTTAAAAACTTATATTGATGCCTTTAATCATCAGTAGACTGGTTTAACTGACGCATCAAGCATGGATCAAGCACCTTCGGTCGAGACAGTACTACAGGCGGTGCAGGCGTTGTACAACAATCCCGATGTGATGGGCAAAGAGAAAGCATCCGTGTGGCTGGGGGAGCTCCAAAAATCAGTAAGCCCAAGAGAGCTGTTTCTAATTCAAAATCAGTTTGGATGAAGTAATTTCCGCTCCTTTTTACAAGCACATGCACACATGTTTAAAAGGTTAGGTCAGCTTTTCCATCATAAAATTGGAAGAATCTACTCATTTTGGGCCACATATCATCTCTTTTTTCCCCTTCTTTTATTCTTAACAGTAAGTAACAGTAACAGTTAATAATAATACACACTTCATCACACGCACCGTGACCGTCCTAGAATGCGCACAGAAAGCGTATTATAATTGTATTTTTCTTAATTCCACTTTTCCATCATGGTAATGAAACTGGATTGGCCCAAACATACATTTGGGCCATATATATTATTATATGTGTGTTCTTTTTCTTAGTTAATTATACGTACTAGGCTACATGATATACCTAGGTTCACAGGAACTGAGGAAGCTCAGCTGGTTTAGTAAAGTGGAGTATTTTGTCAGTGCTCATGAGTCATGCTTAAATTAGAAGTCAAACTGACTGTAATGTAACAACTTTTAAACCATGAGGGAGTAGAAACCATAAGACGATATCACTTTATCAGTACAGGATTCCATAATATCTTGTGGATTTTTTTATTTTTTTAAAATAATAGTTATTAATACATCCTGGTCATCCAGTACATTTTAAAAATACTTTTTATAGAGAATGCCGCACATGTCTTTGTATAGTAAAGAGTCATCCAAAGAAGAGGATTGTGTACAGAATTATTGAAAGTAAACTTCAGACAGAAGATGGTCTGAGAAGCTAGACTGCTAGCTGGTGATATAGAGAGTTTCAGGCTGATGTCGGACTATTACTGTTTAGACAGTTTACACAAAAAAATCAAAAAGCATACCAGGGCAACCTTGCCCAGCACGAATAGGCTGAGGATTTGCCTGCAATTGGTCACCCAAGCAGTTCAGCCAGGAACTTGAGCAAACAGAAATCATCACTTAAGTATAATTTCTAACAACAGTCAACATATTCTGAACTTAGTTTTCATGTAAAATATGCTGTAGACACGTAGCATGCGGGACTGACCACATTTTGCAGCTCAGCATAATGTTGCAAAAGACAATGCAGAAAACTCTTTCTTACTTTGTTTTTGTTTTTCATAGTCATGATGAACCAATTCTTTCTGCTAACTCTAACTTTCTAAGCCAGTGCACAGTAGACTGCCAACTCGAGAAGGTAAACAAATCAGCAAGGATTAAGAATCTGCCAGAACCAGCAAAAGTCTGGCACCAGTAAGAAATGTTGACTGCCATGAAGCATCCCAAGCTCAAGCATGGCAAAAATAGTGCTTTTAATGTTATCTGTTGGGCTTGCACAGAATTCTGCAGTAGGCACACAGGGCAGAATTTCAGTTAGATATGTGTGGGATTGCTCCTTAGATGTAATAAAATCACTGTCATACAGTGTCAGTGTTTTTAGCGTTGTGTTGTACACATTTTATTCAAGACACTGTGTTTGCTGTATGCAAGTTTGTGACCCCTGTGCACCATCTTTTTGGAACAGTCTCCCTTGCAAAAACACACTTGCATAAAAGAGTGTGTTATTAATGTTATTGTTGATAATGTTATTATAAATTAAAGGTGAACAGTTTAGAAAGCACAGTGGTTTCAGTGTCAATATCTGAATCAGATGATTGTTAAGTTGTTTGACTGCATGATCTGCTAGTGCTACTGCTAGTTTCTTAAAGGATCTGACATTATAATGATACTACTGTTAGTTTACTTTCATCAAAAGCAGTTTGAACAATGAGTGTAATTTTGTAGCCAATTACTGACATTGCCAGTTACTAAATTATTGCATTAGTAAATGACATGGTTGAAATTGTTTGGAATCAGATTAGAACACTAGCAGTAGCAGATTACTGATTAGTCATCTGTCAGGATAGATAAGCATTACAACATTTTTTTTTTTAAATCAACAGCTGTGACAGTGTGAGTGTGGTAATACAAATAAAAATGGACATTTGTACTGAAACTTTTAAAATAAAATCCCCCTTTGTTTCAGGTGTATGCATGGCAACTAGCAGATCAGCTGCTATGTATGAATCACAGCCTGGAGTCCTGCTACTTTGCTGCACAGACCATGAGGACAAAGGTAACAACTAGTTTGATCAGCAATTACGCTGTAACACATATTGTTACCTGTTATTGTTAAATTACGGGCATGATAATGATCATGACCAGCATGATGCTTTTAGTTTTACTTTTAGGAACTTAAGGCGAGAGAGAAAAATGATACAGTTTACTTTGTGTGACTGAAACAACTTAAACTAGTTTAACTTATTTTAAGCCTAATATCTTCTTATCAACTTACATGCTGCTTTATTTTTAGCCATAATTCAGGGTTTGAGTAAAATCTTGAAAACTGTCCTGATGATAGTTCTGATACATTCTGATGGTTTTTTAATGTTCATGTATAATATTAATAGTTTTGGTAATCATGATTTATTCTCAGGGTTATGTCTGATATTGAGGAGAAATTAATGGCTTTCTCTTTGTGTATTTTGTGGTAGTGTCAGTTGATCAAGCATAATTATTTGCTGTAGTGTTTTCACTGACAGGTAAATGATGTAATATTTTAAAAGCCAAAGATGTGGTAAGAATGCTTGTTATGAACATAAAAAAATTAATCACTAATAAAGCTAAATTATTTTGCCTGTTACCATGTAGTTGATATCACTAATATCAGTGTACATACATGTCCCATTGTAATGTGCAAATTCTTCTTTCTTACCAAATGTAGATCCAGTATGCTTTTCATGAACTTCCACAAACTTCACACCAGGTAACTAAGCTTTCTCTCTCTCTCTCTCTCTCTCTCTCTCTCTCTCTCTCTCTCTCTCTCTCTCTCTCTCTCTCTCTCTCTGTATTACTATTAGTCTCTTAGAAAATTTGCTTTCGTAATCTTTTCTCTCTTTTTTTAAGGGGGGAAGGGGCGGGGGTTGCACACACAACTTATGTAAGCCATCATTTGTTTCATTGCCTCTATTTTTGTTACTGTCCTCCATTACATAAGTTATTTTATTATTGTCCATAACATAAATCAACCCAGATGCCACAAGGACACAAACTTGTGGCTGGCTTTGTTGCTAACTAGTTAATTTGACTGAGTGACTGTGAGCTCACTGGTTGTAAGTAAGTAAGTGTGTTTTATACCCAATCAGCCATTACAGTTATATCAGGGTGAGTTTTGCTGGTAGAAATGGAAGACAAACCAGATAATTGCTTCTGTTTAAATATGTATGTATGCATGAAATTTGTGACTTCTGTTTATGACTTTAAATTTATCCTGACTGTAATGGGATGTACATATATATTATTAGTATTTACTATTATATTTATTTATTTTCAATTATTAATAACCTATTATTTTGATGCAGTCACTGAGGGATTCCCTTTTGGATCATGCTGCCAAGATTTCTGCAGACACACCTCCTGTGATTGTAACACAGGTAAGCACATTGTTGTATGAGTGTGAGATAAGCACATTGTTGCATAAGCCTGGGATTGTAACACAGGTATGAACATTGTTGGATGAGTCCAGGATTGTAAACACAGGTAAGCACATTGTTGTATGAGTCTGGGATTGTAAGCACAGGTAAGCATGTTTTTGTGTAGGTCTGGGATTGTAAACACAGGTAAACACATTGTTGTGTAAGTCTGGGATTGTAAACACAGGTAAACACATTGTTGTGTAAGTCTGGGATTGTAAACACAGGTAAGCACGTTTTTGTATGAGTCGGGGATTGTAAACATAGGTAAACACATTGCTGTTTAAGTCTGGGATTGTAAATGCCATATGGTTATAATTATAATAATATAATTCAAATGATACAAACAGGAGGACAGGCCTATATATATATATATGCAATTTTCAAACTTTGATCTTGAATATGATTATATAGGGTAATTCAAAATTGTTTACTTACACTAGTTACAGTGTACACCTTGTACAGTTTGGGAAGGGCTGCAGAAGTACCCTCACCCAAGACAGGCAGAAAAGCCTCCAGAAAACAACAAAAAACTGACTAGCTCGTCAGACAAGTCATAATTTTACTACATTGATGATCATTTCTTGGAATTTGTAAAGCCTTTTCAATCACCAGATGAAAACTTACAGCAGTGTTATGTGCAGTGCAGTGTAATCACCATTTTGATGTGGTTAAAACTGCAGAAATAAGGCTCAGTGTAAAATGGAAGAAATGCTTTTCATAAAACTTTAGGAGGAGACTCATTCTTGGAATAATTCCTTGGGACTGGTACAGTAGTAGATGTTCATATTCACTAGCCTGATGGGATGGTAGAAAAATTGTATCTTCTGCAGGCCTGATTTAGATGATGTTTTGCAAGTGTATATGTTTATAATGATTAATTATAAACCCTGCCAGGACTAATTCTGGATGGTTGGTGTGTGAACAATCACACCTGTTTTGTGTGTCCCACAGCTAAGCTTGGCGTTGGCAGACCTGGCACTTCAAATGTCCACGTGGAAAAACAGTGTGTCAGACCTCATCAGCAGGTAGGGATGTTAAACACAGCAGCTGGCCGTTTGCCTAATGAAGATGAAGCAAAGTCGGCCAGTTTTACTCAGCTGTGAGCAAATATCTGGTGGCTTTGTTATAGAAGTTTATGATACACTGGCGTCCTGTATAGGGGGAGTGTGGCCCTCATCCACAGGTACAAATAGAACCAGACTTAGGCAGTTATCTTGGGAGTAGCTATGACTTAGGAAAGGAAGTCCCTGCCTTGGCCATTGTTTGATTTTGAAAGTAATGACACCCCAAAATGTCATGATCTTCTTTCTTTCAACGCTTGTTTTCTGTTACTGCTACGGTTTTGTAAGTGGTACGAAAGTAAGCATGTGTCATGAAAAGCTTTCCCCCACTAGGGCCAAGCAAGTGATGAAAAAATAAATGTGTTGTAGAAAGCCATTTCCCCATTGGTGCTGAGTTAGTGGTAAAACAGTAAATGTGTCACAGAAAGCTGTTTTCTTGCTAGAGCTGAGAAAAGTTGTTAGGAAGAAAAATAAATGTCAGGGAAAGGTAGGGATGAGCAAGGTATAATGCAGTAGCATGGCAAGGTATAATGCAGTAGCATGGCAAGGTATAATGCAGTAGCATGGCAAGGTATAATGCAGTAGCATGTGTCCCAGAAAAAGTTTTGTGGGAAGCTGTTTTTCTGTTGGGGCTGAGTATGGTTTAACACAGTAAACATGTTTCATGGAAAGCTGTTTTTCCAATAGGGATGAGTAAGTGGTAAAACAGTAAATGTGTGTCAGTTTTGTTGTTGTTTTCCTGCTAGGGTTGAATATGTGGTAAAGAGTAAATGTGTAATAAAAAGACTGTCATGGAAAGATGGATTTCCCTTCAGGACTGAGTGAATGGTAAAACAGTAACAGTATGTCAAGCAAAACTGTGTTCCCATTAGGGCTGTGTGAGTGGTAAACCAGTAAACATGTCATGGGAAGCTATTTTCCCATTTTTGGCTGAGTAAGCATGTCATGGAAAGAGTAAAGATGTCATGGAAATGATGTGCTGAAGTGTATGTGCAGGTTTGGATCCAACAGCCAGCAGCTGCCTTTTCTCCTGGAGGTGCTGACTGTGGTGCCAGAGGAGGTCTGTTTTCTTTCCTTTTGTCAGATCTCTTGCCAAATCACATTGCCTCCATTGGCTGAAACAAACTAGCTTTCTCAAGCCATGTTATGCCCAAGAAGGTGTGTCTTTCTCCAACAGGTAGAAGAAATAATAATAGCTTTATAATTATATTGAGGACTTCCCCGTGGGTTTTATTTTCAGTTTAGAATATTACGCTGCTATAACCACGCTGGTTGACTGGGCATAAAACACCAGTTTATTTACTCAGTTTAGAATCTGATGGTCAGATCTTGGAGCTGGCCTGACGGTATGTTTGCTTTTGCTCCTTGTGTTACATCATACGGAAGTTTCGTGCCTGGTAGTGGAAGAGGTGGTTTGTAATACTATGGGTGGGCTAGGGCACTTGTTTAAACTAGTGCAGCCATTCCCCCTCATTGTTCCAGACAAAACTCAGCAATTCAAAACAAATCATTTTAAAACGTAATCTAACAGTTTTCAGTCAGTATCATTTACCTGTTGGACAAGCTTGTTTTCACAGGATAGCTCCTTTAAAAGACTTACTCACTGTGTGCTCCTGCTATCATTTTATCAAATTCATTGTGAAAGTTGTTTTCAATAGAGTGGAGTGGGAGTGATCTGTGATGGGTTGCCTGTGGCAGGTGAACAGTCGGTCGCTACGTCTGGGGGCCAATCGACGCGCAGAGATTCTGGATGAGTTGACAGCTGCCTGCCCTGTCATTCTACAGCTGCTGGTTAGATGATAATCATAATGGGTGGCTCTTTTATAATGCAAATTGTTCCATAGAACCAAAAAATTGATAGTTCTTGTTGATTACTTTTTATATCGTGCTATTCTCCACTCCCGAGCAGACTAACTGCACTCACATGTGATTCTACATGAGTGATTAGCTTTTTATAGCGTGTTTTTGAATATCCACCAAAGTGGTGTACTTACAGTGCTGGCATATCTGGTGCCACATGAAACTGCTGCCATCTCAGCGCGTTCTGTGTACACCATACAACCATGCACCAGGTCACTTCATACAAAGCCACATACATAAGGTGCATGCATATTTAGCTGTAACCTGTCACCTGCACTTTTGGCAGAATGACCGGGATCTTTTACGTGCTGCTGCAGTGACACAGATAGTGATATGCATGGACATGTTATTGTCCTGGGTGACCCATAGCAGTTAAAAGGATATTCTAATCCAATTACTAACTATATTCATAATCTAAACATGTAAAAAACATGGTCTGCCTGAATTTGTTGAAAGACCTGTTAGAGCAGGAAGGATGAAACCACTAGCTATTTTTATGGATGCATGATAGGTTCATTTTTTAATTATCATTTTTATGTATACTTGCTAAATCCAACAGATTAGAAAGAGTAGCAAAAGAAAGCTTTCACGAGTTTCAGCCTGATACAGTACCATGGTCTAATGATGACCAGTTTGTTTACCTTTCTCATTTCACAGCACATTGTGACATCCCTGTTTGAAATACAACAAACTGTCCACTGCTGTCTGCTAGCTGACACTGTATTAATGGTTGTCTGCCAGCTGACTGTCAACAGTTTGTCTGCCAGCTGACACTGTATCAACTGTTGTCTGCCAGCCGACACTGTATCAACTGTTGTCTGCCAGCTGACACTCTATTAACTATTGTCTGCCAGCTGACACTCTATTAACTATTGTCTGCCAGCTGACACTCTATCAGTTGTTGTCTGCCAGCTGACACTGTATCAACTGTTGTCTGCCAGCTGACACTGTTAACTCTTGTCCGCCAGATGACACTATCAACTGTTGTCTGCCAGCTGACACTCTATCAACTGTTGTCTGCCAGCTGACACTGTATCAACTGTTGTCTGCCAGCTGACACTGTTAACTCTTGTCCGCCAGCTGACACTATCAACTGTTGTCTGCCAGCTGACACTCTATTAACTGTTGTCTGCCAGCTGACTATCAACAGTTTGTCTACCAGCTGACACTGTATTAATTAACTGTTGTGAGCCAGCTGGCACTCTATCAACTGTTGTCTGCTAGCTGACACTGTGTTAACTGTTGTGTGCCAGCTGACACTCTATCAACTGTTGTCTGCTAGCTGACACTCTATTAACTGTTGTGTGCCAGCTGACACTCTATCAACTGTTGTCTGCTAGCTGACACTGTATTAACTGTTGTATGCCAGCTGACACTGTTGCCTTCTAGCTGACACTGTATTAACTGTTGTGTGCCAACGGACACTCCATCAACTGTTGTCTGCTAGCTGACACTGTGTTATCTGTTGTGTGCCAGCTGACACTGTAACTGTTGTCTGCCAGCTGACACTTTGTTAACTGTTGTGTGCCAGCTGACACTCAATCAGCTGCTAGCTGACACTGTGTTAACTGTTGTGTGCCAGCTGACACTCAATCAGCTGCTAGCTGACACTGTGTTAACTGTTGTGTGCCAGCTGACACTCTATCAACTGCTGTCTGCTAGCTGACACTGTATTAACTGTTGTATGCCAGCTGACACTCTATCAACTGCTGTCTGCTAGCTGACACTGTATTAACTGTTGTATGCCAGCTGACACTCTATCAACTGCTGTCTGCTAGCTGACACTGTATTAACTGTTGTGTGCCAGCTGACACTCTATCAACTGTTGTGTGCCAGCTGACACTCTATCAACTGTTGTCTGCTAGCTGACACTGTATTAACTGTTGTGTGCCAGCTGACACTCTATCAACTGTTGTGTGCCAGCTGGCACTCTATCAACTGTTGTCTGCTAGCTGACACTGTATCAACTGTTGTCTGCTAGCTGACACTCTATTAACTGTTGTCGCCAGCTGACACACTGTCATTTTGTAGAAGTCAGTTTCATTTTCTTTTTTTGTCTGCATTTCTTCAGAGCTAGTATCAGGTTTTTTTAAAATAATGTTTATTCCTGATGAAGACAGTTTAGTTGAAATGTAGCAATGGTTTTTGTACCTGTGTCCTGTCTTCTTTTGGTGGGTATGTTTGCTGTTCTTTACCATTCCCTCAACTGTTGTCAGCTAACTGTCATTTGTAAGAGTTAGTTTCATTTTCTTCTTTTGTCTGTATTTCTTCAGAGCTAGTATCAGGGTTTTTTAAATAATTTTTATTCCTGATGAAGCAATGGTTTTTGTACCTGTATCTTGTCTTCTTTTGGTGGGTATATTTGCTGTGTTCTTTACTTTACCATTCCCTCAACTGTTGTCAGCTAACATCAGGAATATGATAATAATAATAAAGAGGATTTCTAGAGCACCCATCTATCACACAAGGTGGCAGCACAGTGCGCTTTACAGTAACACTAACCACACACACACACACACACACACACACACACACACACACACACACACACACACACACAGAGTGTTGGATAGGCAGGGCTGTTAAAAACAGAGTAGAAATAATTATTAAACAGGTGCATCTTGAGGGCAGCTTTGAAAGAGGAGGCAGAATCAGAGTGGAATATCCTATTCCTAATAATAAAGAAGCCAAAGGAAGGAGGTAAACTAGCTGGTCATAGTTAGATGTGTTACCATGATGCTTTGTATGTGCCCTGCTAATGCTTTGTGTGTGCCCTGCAGACGGCCTGCTTGGACAGCTACCAGGAGGACCCCCGCATACAGGCTCGCTGTTTCCGTGTCATCGGCAGCTGGTTCTCTGTTGGCGCCATCCCCCAGGAGACCTTCCTGGACACCAAGATAATGGCTGCACCCTTCAGGGCTCTGGTCAGTGCCTGGGGTCACATGCTGCGGTTTGAAACTTAGGCAGTTGTGTGCCACTCTCAAATGTGGCCATTTCCTTTTTATTACTCTTTATTTGTGAATAGTGTTTCGGGGTATTTTAGTTGGGTTTTTTTATTCTGTGTTTGATTGGGGGTGGCAGTTTTATTAGCATTTAAGAAAAAAAAGTTTTGAACTATATGTGTTTAGCATAAAACCTCATTTTTACATCTGTGAAACAGATCTGTCCCGTTTTATATGGTGTGTTTGATCCATTCTATTTTTGTATTACCCCATTAGTACTATTCATGCATCCCATTTGGGTAACTGTACAAGTGGTACATCTCGTTTTGATACTGGTATAACTTTTATCCTAATTATTATCCATTTTGTTGATCTTCCCCCCCCCCCCCCCCCCCCCGACCAACTCACCCACCATCCCCACTTTACCTAAAAACTGGAGAATAAAAGGCACACAGAAAGTTTTAAACCCCTGAAGAGTACTGAAGGTTTGGTTCCTTCCAGTTGTTGTTGACATTAAATGGGAGGTAGTCGATCCATGTTGGCACATTTTGTATGTCCATTGTTCTGTCTGCAGGCTGCGTTGGACTGTCCCAGTCAGCTGCATGAAGCAGCCACTGACTGCATCTGTGCTGCACTATACTGTTCTGAGGTATCTACATACCTTAGTTGTGTGTCTATGTGTTTCTGTACATTGTGTGTGAAAATGTGCATATGTGTGTGTACATTGTGTGTGTATGTGTGTGAAAGTGTGTGTGAAAGTGTGTGTGCATGCAGCTATTCTAGCTAGTCTGTCTTTCTTAGGACCTGATGCAGGCCTTTTTTTTTTTTTTTTTTAACTCCCATTAAAATATTTGCAAGTATACACCACAGTCAGTGTGTGCATCTGTGAAGCTGGTTGTGGTGAAAACTATTCTGTTGGCCTGTTTTTTCCAGAGACGGTGTAAACAGGCTGTTACATTTACAAACATTACATGGTGATCACTCCTTTGAGCTTTACACTTTCAATCCAATTTTGATGACTTCAATGTAAGTTCAAGGCGACAAGTGCCATAAACTCTTGTATTTGATGCTTGCTTGGTGTTGAGTCTTGAAAATCTGCATAAAATATTTAGTACTGTTTTGTGGAGAAACAAAGCATGATTTTAAGTGAAAGTGTGCACTGCCTTTCATGTGAACTGTTTTGTTTCAGGATTTAGCCAAGTACCATCAGCTGGCACAGAGCATGTTTGAGGGTGTACAGACTTTGTTGGAGCCATACCACATGGCTGTCGCAGAGGGCGATACAGACAAGTCAGTGTTTGTGTGTGTGTGCATGCGCATGTGTGTGTCTGTGCACAGGGTATGACAATAACTTTTTTTTCCACTTGCCCTGTAGGGCAAGTAGATGAATTTTCTACTTGCCCCAGTGGCTAAACTAGTTGCCCATGCTAGATTCTTAAAATCAACCATTTTGATTAAAATAGGCAATATGTTTGTCAAATGGATTTTGAAGGGTAGAAAGTGTGATAAAAGTTCTAAGTAGACTGACACTTGCACACACACACACACACAAACCATCTTCCCCACAAAGTTACATAAATTTGTAACATTGTTAATTGCCAGGTCCATGCTTGAAAGAAATAAAATTCTGTAAAATACTCAAGCTCATAATTTAAAAAAATCTACAGTGCCACTGCCAGTGGTACCTGTCTCAGTACTAATGGTATCAGCAATGAATCATTGCAGTACAGAATGACAACTCTGCCTCATTCTGTCATGTGTCATGACTTCTGTGAAAGCCAACAGGCAGTTACTGTTCATTTAATTCTAACACTGTAACAGTTCTAATTTCAGAATTTTAATTGTTGTTAATATTAATGACCCAAACTGCCATGCATGCCCCAAGCCATGACCAATATAGCCCAGGCAGCTTGGATCAGTGGTTGTATTTTTTAACACGAGGAACTGTGCCAAACCTGCACCAGATACATTTCTTTATTTTCTGTGTTAATAAAGGATTCAGATTTATGCTAGTTTATTCCTGCCTTCATTATCTGTTATTTAAGAATGAGAAAGTTTTTTGTCCTGTTTTTTAAGGTCCAATGTTTCCCCTATTTCCATGATAAAACAAGGTCGGGAGTAGTGTTCCTTTGCTGAACGGAAATTCCCGATCAGAACATGATTATGAATTTGAACATTTTAGCGGCCCCAGTTAGGTCTTTTAAAATGCTCGTTGATTACACTTTGGATCTGACACCCCCCTTCTCCCCTTGCCCCCTATCCCTCCCCCAAAAGAAAGAGAAGACAAAGAAATTGCTTTAAAATTCCCACTAGTACTGGCTAGTTGTGCAAACACCCCTAGCAAATTCTTTCATCTGCATTTGGGAACAAACTTCCTCTCTTTTGACTGGGATCTGTTAGCTTTTCAAACTTATTTTTGTTTTCATTCCTCCCTCCTCCGATGCTCCTTTCAAAAATTTCACACCAAAGCTGAATGCGAACCATGCTTGGCCACGAGTAAAGAGAGCTAGTTTCTGATTGGCTTAACTGCACTGGCAAGCCAGTCACATGCTACAACACTGACATCGGTCGGTTTGATGATGTAAAAGGAAACTGATGTTGCGATTGTGGAACTGCAAAACAAAAACTCACAGTGACTCGAAATCTAGTGCTTGAATTGAAATATGATACTGTCAATAAAAAAACTTTAAAAAATGATAACTACTTGCCCAGTCGGGCAGGCCACTGAGATCTTCACCTGCCCGACTGAGTAAGTTACCTGCCCCAGGCAGTCAGCAGTCCTTATTGTCATACCCTGGTGCATATGGTGAAGGCGGTTTTAACGGGGTACAAAACTTGCTTGAGAGTAACGCATAACTTGGCAGTCACCAGCAGTGGCCTGGTTGACTGGGCATTAAAAGCAAGTTACTTCAGTTACACAAACAGGGTAGACAAGTGGGAGTGGGGATGAGACATAGTTGGAGCCATTGTAAGTGGATGTGAGTGAGGACAGGGGTGAGGTTAAAATGAAGTAGAGCTGTACCATAGCTATCAGAGAGGGTGATATACAGACAGTGTGTGTGTGGGGGGGGGGGGGGGATTGGGGGGGTCAGGGTCTGTGCAGTGAAACCGCTTCAAAGGAAGCATCCAGGACAACAAAACTACTTCCTCACAGATATTTGTCTTAAAGGGAAAAAAACTGTGAGGAAGGAGTATAGTTTAAATCCTTAAGTTTTTTTTTTAGCAGACTTCCATCTAAAAGACTCAACACAGAGTTCTACTGTATATGAAAGAGCAGCAGCTGGTTAGTGCCTCTGATTGATGTGCATATATTTGCGAATGTCTTTGCTGATGCATTACGCTTTTACAGTGTATGGAGGACCCTTTGTTTTGATTTGTTGTTTCTCCTGTCCTGTGGTTTCAGGTGTATAAACTACTGTCGGATATTCACAGAACTGGCAGAGTCCTTGCTAGAAGTTATTGTGGACACGCCCAGCCAGGTGAGATTCTGTGCCAGTATTGCTGACAAGGGATTTCAGACTCTGTCTTTTTACTTGTCTTTTTACTTGCCTCCACCCCCCACTTACCCTCCTACATTCCTCATTCCATGTCTTACGTGTACCCATGTGTGTGTGTGTTTTAATGGATACATTTTTGTTGGTCTTGTAAAGCATGGTGTGCTCACCCTTGTTGGTGAAATGTGGTGCTACAGAAATTAAAGCTTTTAATATTATTGCTTGTTTTGTGGGGGGGGGGGGGGGGGGGGGAGTGGGCCGGTTTGCCTTTGGATAAAATTGTGAGTTGCAGACATCAGAGTTTTCTGTCAACCGACAGAATTCCATCAATTAAACAGCAGCAGAGATCATTCTAGAGAAGAGACAAATGTATGAAACTGTATTTGAGTACTTTCTAGGGAAGTGTTTTGTTAACAGATATTTGAATTTCCATCAAAATTAATATTTGTCGTGAGTTTCTTCCTTCACTTGGAGTAGCCACAGCTGTCATTTTTGTGATTATTATGCGTGTATTATTTAGCGTCTTTGTTTTGATTCTGAACATGCGCAGTGATGTGAATGCTGTGCCCACAATGGCAAAACAGGCACTGACATAGCCAGGGTTTGTAATGTATCTCAAGTGAGAATTGTTGTGTGCCTCTGTTTCCAGGGTCTGGGCAGCTTAGTCACAGTGGACATGTTGCTGACTTGTGTTGGGCATCACGTGTATGAGGTAATCATTATCATGGTCATTATATTTACTTACCAGCAACATCTATAGCCCTCTCTCTCTCTATCTTTCCAGGGGCTGGAGGCCAAAGGAAATAAACTGTTCTCTCTCTCTCTCTCTCTCTCTCTCTCTCTCTCTCTCTCTCTCTCTCTCTCTCTCTCTCTCTCTCTCTCTCTCTCTCTTTATGTCCCTTTTGTTTTCATTAGCATCCTCTTTTTTTTTCTACTCTTTTTCTTTTTGCATGCTTGAGAGTGTAGAATGGGGAAGTTGTAGTTGCTTTTCATTAATTTTTTTAAGATTTTTTTTTTTTTCACTTTAGGTTCTGTATTTCCAAATGAAGTGAAGCAAGACAATGTGCCCAGCAGCTTAAAATGTCTGTAGGTGCCTTTTTGTTGCCAACTGTCAGGTCAGTGAGATCAGTCTGTGGGTGTCTTTTTGTTGCCAGTTGTCAGGTCAGTGAGATCAGTCTGTGGGTGTCTTTTTGTTGCCAACTGTCAGGTCAGTGAGATCAGTCTGTGGGTGTCTTTTTGTTGCCAATTGTCAGGTCAGTGAGATCAGTCTGTGGATGCCTTTTGTTGTCTTCTGTGTTCCCCTTTTTTATGAAAATAGTGCACCTGTTTCCCAGGAGATGAACTGCACATATCATGTGAATGATTTCAGTTCGCCTGTCACTTGGTAACCACATTCTGTCTTGAAGGGTTGACCTAGTGTTTGCTGTATTTTTGTGCTCCCAGACAGTGGTATGGCTGCAAATGCTTGGGATTTTTAAAATGCCCCCAAAAGTTGATGCATGCAATTGGCATTATTGCACACAAGGGCTGTACCACCAGCCTGCACTGAAAGTTGACTGGGAGGGAAATCTCTTGCTGTTCCAAGGAGTTGAACCCACACTGAGCTGCATACCCACACTTTTGTTGTTGTCAATGGTCAGGTTGCTGAGATCACCTTTAACTTCTGGTACCGGCTGTCAGAGGAGCTGTATCAACGGAACAACCAAGTGCTGACCCAAGTCTTTCGACCCTATGTACAACGACTCATCATTGCTCTGTGTCGACACTGTCAGCTAGACTCCGACCATGTGAGTGTGATGTGTACAAGAGTGGGTTTTTTTGTGGGGTGTTGGGAGGGGGGGAAGCGTTTATTTTAGTTTGTTTTCCATTTGCTATGATGTTTGATTGTTTCTTGGGTGTGTCTTTGTTTTGTGTTTTTAAGGAAGGTGTTCCTGATGAGAGTGGAGACTTTGGGGAGTTCCGACTTCGAGTGTCCGAGTTGATCAAAGACATTGTCTTCATCGCTGGTTCCTCCTGTTGCTTTGCCCAGGTACTGTATCTGTGTGTGTGTTGAAATTTAAAAAAAGGAGGGGGGGTGGGGAGGGGTTGGCAAATAACATGATGTTTGCTTGTTGAAAAATAACGGTGTGGTTAGGATAAGTCATGTGAGGTCTTAGGTGGTAGGAGCTACAAAATGCACTCTTTTGGGCCATGGATCAGGTATGATGCAGAAACCCCCAAGGGAAACAAAGAAAATATTCAGCACTTTTGTCAAAGTAAAGGAGCCAGCAACCAATGGGGTCGACTGGGTGAACCACCTGCCAATGATAGGACAGAATTTTGGAGGTACAGTGGAAGCATGTAAAGCCCTGTCCTAAGGTAGGCCACCCAAAAACAAAGCAGAAGTGGTATTAAAACAGAGCTGGTCCTTGGTCAGGGGTGCCTTTAATTGTTGAAGTGGAAGTATGAAGGGAAGAGTGTTGTGAATAGAAGGGTGGTCCTTGGTCGGGGGTGCCTTTAAATGGAAGCATGAAGGGAAGAATGTTGTGAATAGAAGGGTGGACCTTGGTCAGGGGTGCCTTTAAGTGGAAGTATGAAGGGAAGAGTGTTATGAATAGAAGGGTGGTCCTTGGTTGGAGGTTGATTTGAGTGGAAAAGTGAAGGGACACGTTTCAGAAAAAGTGGTCTCAAGAGAGGGGTGGTCTGTGACCAGGAGTTCTTCCATGCAGGTGGGTGTACCGTCACATCCAATGTGGCGCACACTTAATGACCCAGAGGAGACCCGTAACAACCAACCCAGATTAGCAGCATCACTGAATGTGAACATTTTGTTTTTGACCAGAATCCCCCTGTCATTTGCCACTTGAAGTGTCAGTTTGCTGGATCCAGAGAACATTGAACCAGCTCAGCTGATGGGTACCACCAGGACTTCACTCCTCCTTTGAAACAATGTCCTGTTCTGCTTCAGATGTTTGAGAATCTCAAGAGTCAGTCTGCTGCATCCACGTGGGAAACGTCAGAGGCGGCACTCTTCGTCATGACCGCGCTAGCCAAAAACGTTCTGCCGTAAGTGTTGTCCAGTGTTTTCTTTGGCATTGTTCAGAATAATCAGGTTCTCATCCTGCAACAAGTTTCAGCCTTTATGCAGTCAGAATAACTGAAAGGAATACTTGTTCTCTGCAGTAGAAAATAATGGTATGTTGTAGAAAAAGTAATAAGGTTGTTGTACAAGCAGTGGAATGCTGGAAGTTGTCATGCTGTTGCCATGGGAACACGCAGTGGTCTATCTCCAGATCTATTTCTCAGGGAGGAGAGGGGCTATAAGGTGATTCTGTCGGTAATACAAGCCATCCTGACATTGCTGCCAGAGACCCACATTGCCATGGGGACAGAAGAGTGGCACCACTATTTGTATCTTGGAGGGTTAACAACAAGGTGGTTCAAACCAAGCCATCCTGATGTTGCTGCCAGGGTTCTGTGTTGCCGTAGGGACAGTATAGTGACATCACAGTGTTTTTCAGGATTAACAAGAAGGTTGTGCAGGCCATCCTGATGTTGCTACCACTGTTCAGTGTTGCCATGGGGTCAGTATAATGATAGCCTGTGTTTTCAGGGAGGAGAATGAGGTGGTTCCACAGGTGGAGCAGGTCATCCTGACATTGCTGCCAGTGTTCAGTGTTGCCATGGGGACAATGTAGTGACATCTCAGTCTGTATTTTTCAGGGAGGAGAACGAGGTGGTTCCACAGGTGGTGCAGGCCATCCTGACGCTGCCGCCAGAGACCCACATAGCGGTGCGCTACACCAGCACACAGCTGCTAGGAGAGCTCAGCGAGTGGATAGAGCGACACCCACAGCTGCTTGGTCAGTGCCGTCTTTTCATGGGGATGCATATAGTTGTGGGGGGGACTGGGAGGGGTTGGATTATAGGTAGGCAATAGTGTCATGACATTATTTCCTTTCTTGTATTTTGTTGCTTCTCATACAGCACATGTAAATTATATTTATTCTATACTGTTAGGTGTCATTTATGTCTTGAACATGTTACCTTTGATATTTTTCTCAGTTAGCTTTGGAAAAGAGAAGGTTGTAAAGCGCAGTGACTTTGTGTAGATCAGAAATGAGTGCAATATAAAAGTTATTTGTTATTATCATGAGTTTGTGTAGATCATCGCCCTGATATAGCCGCACTGGTTGACTGGGCTTAAAACACCAACTTACTTATGTAGATCAGAGGTTAGCGCTACGTAAAAGTTATGTATTATTAGCATGGTTGGGTCTTGGTTCAAACTCGTAAAATACCCTGTGACTTGTTGCTGTGGACAGACCCAGTGCTGCAGTACCTGCTGGGGGGGTTGCAGCAGCCCCAGCTGGCCTCCATGGCCGCCACAGCGCTGCAGAGCATCTCCACCCAGTGCAAGGATCAGATGACGGAGCATTTCCAGGGCCTTGTGCAGATCGTCCAGGCCATGGACACCTTCAACCTCTCCACTGAGGCTGCCATCGGCCTCCTCAAAGGTGGGCTTGGGCAGGGAGCTTTCTGGGCTGGGGCTGTGAACTTCAGGACTTAAGATGTCATGTTGCTGGGCTTGCAGTGTGAACTTTCTGGGTTTGTGGTGTGAATTTGCTGGGCTTGTAGGTGTGAACTTCCTTGGTTTTTTGTGTGTTGTTACTGGGCTCAGGGTGTGAACTTGCTAGGCTTGGGGTATGAACTTGTGGTGTGAACCATGTGGGCTAATGGTGTCAACCTTCTGGGTTTGGGGTGTGATGTTACTAGGCTTGGGGTGTGATCTTACTGGGTCCAGGGGTGTGTGAACGACCTGGGCTTTAGGTTTGATGTTAGTGGGCTTTGGGTGTGTGAACTACCTGGGCTTTAGGTTTGATGTTAGTGGGTTTGGGGTATGAACCTCTAGGCTTGGGGTGTGGACTTGGTGGGCTGGGGGTGTGACCTTGCTAGGCTTGGATGTGAACTTGGTGGGCTTGGGCTGTCAGCCTCTGGGCTTGAGATGTGAACTTGCTGGGCTTTGTCTGTACACAGTGAACTTGGAATGTGAACTTACTGAGCTTGGGCTGTAAACTTTTAGCATTTGTGATGTGATGTAGGGTTTGGGCTATGAACTTACTGTACAAAAACAATACAGAGTGTTATAGTAATAACATTGTAGATGATGGTACAGTACACCACAATATGACATATTACACAAAAGAAGAAGTAAAATGGAACGTACTAGAACAGATTTATGCAACTCGCAGCATTTCTGTACATGTACTTAACACTCAAATGTCTCAGGGAACGGTGTTGTAAAAACAAATTTTGAGATGACTGTTGACACATGTCAGGTGCTGCTACCATCCTGGCTCGGCTACATCATGGGAAAATCTCTGACGGTCTTCGACAGCTGTGTCTATGTCAGATTACCCCTTTGAAGGTGGGTTTTTATGTTGCCATCTACCCCCTCTTCACCCCCCTACTCTCCACCCCTCAGCCACCCCCACAGATCACACCCTAGCACCCCACCCCTCAGGCTTTAGACTGTATATAGTTCACCGTCTCCCCAGCCCCAGATTTTCCTTCATTCATTCTTAACCCAGCCTGAATCAGATGTTTACTTCGCTTTTATGGAAACCTGTCTCAAAAAATATGCCCTCTCTCCCCACTAACAACCCCCTCACCGCCACCATTTTGTTGTTCACATTTGTATGGTTTTGCTGACAGATTTTTCTATCAAGAGATGAAATTCTGTCAGTTTAGAATACTGCGTCAGGGGCTATTCTTGAGAAGAGCAAGATTTACAAAGCTGTGTTTGAGTTCTTTGTAGGGTGGGGGTTGGGGAGGGTAACATTTGTGAATTTCAATCCATTTTTGAATCTGATGTTTGTGTTTGGGGTCTGATTCAGTTTCCCTATTGTGGCTACTGTTTCCTGCATGGTAATCTAAATTTTGATACATAATGCACAGGCCTGGGGTCCACTGTCTGTTAGTTATTAAACACTCCTCTGTTTTTTTGTCCTTCTCATGGGAGTGTGGAGGGTGTTTTTCCCATTGACAACATGAATGACTTGACTGACTAGCCATTATTTGTACCATTGATTTGTATTATGTGTACCACCTGTGAGTACAGTGGGCTGATGCCTTGGGTTGTATGTGTCTGTGCAGGGGTTGTTGGACAGCACTGAAGCAGTCAAGCAGGGTTCTCCCACAGACCCAACTGTGTGGCTGGACCGACTGGCGGCAATTTTCAGGTACTGCTGCTGCAGTTTCAGGGTTTTTGGACCACTCTTCCCTGGTCTCTCACCCTCATCACTTCTACTCTTTCACCCTTATCACCCACCTCTCCATTGTCCCCACACTTCTCTGTCATCCATCTCAACTGACCTCTTCCACATCTATCACCCCACCTCTCCCTTATCACCTCACTTCTCTCTCTCACCCTTATAACCATGCCACTCTTACCCTTATCACCTCTCTCTCTCTCTCTCTCTCTCTCTCTCTCTCTCTCTCTCTCTCTCTCTCTCTCTCTCTCTCTCTCTCTCTCTCCTGTATCGCCTCACCTCTCTCATCCTTATAACCATCCCTCTCTTACCCTTATTACCTCACCTCTCTTGCCTAGCTCACATCACCTCATTCTTAAAACCCATGTCTCCCTTACCCTTATTACATCACCTCCCTCACTTCTATCACTTAGCCTCTCACCTTTCTCATCTCATCTCTCTCATCCTTATAACCATGCCCCTCTTACCGGCATCACCTCTCCCACCCTTTTCACTGCACACCACCCTTACCACACTTCCCATCGTTATCACCTCTCCCACCCTTTTCACGACACACCACCTCACCATACGATCCATCCTTATCACCTCTCCCACCCTTTTCACAACACACCGCCCTACCATACCACCCATCCTTATCAACTCACCCACCCTTTTCATAACACACCACCCTTATACTTCCCATCCTTATCACCTCTCCCACCCTTTCCACAACACACCACACTTCCCATCCTTATCACCTCTCCCATCCTTTTCACAACACACCACACTTCCCATCCTTATCACCTCCCCCATCCTTTTCACTACACACCACCCTACCATACCTCCCATCCTTATCACCTCTACCACCCTTTTCACTACACACCACCCTTATACTTCCCATTTATCACCTGTCCCATCCTTTTCACCACACACCACCCATACCACACTTCCCATTCTTATCACCTGTTCCACCCTTATTATTTATTGCCCCCCACCCACTTTTATTAACCCCGATGAACCTTGTGTGCAATGTGGTAGTTGACTGATGAATGACCAGGATTTTTATTATTTGATTTGCATAGGTACACCAACCCCACAGTGACCAACGGCCAGATGCATCCATGCCAGCCAGTTATCATGGAGGTACGTGGCTCAGTCATGGTTTCATGGTGCAGATGATTCTGTGTGGTTCACAGGACCTTAAAATCCAGGAACTAATAAACAAGTGTGTTTGAGTGTGTGTGTGCTTCTTTCTTCACTGCACTGTTATGTGCCTTCAGGTGAACTGTTTGATTTTTGTGCTTGTGTAGATTTGGCATCTTTCAAGTCACTATCTCTTGCAGCTGTGGCCAGTGAGGTCACTGTCAGGGTAAAGTTTTTTTTTGCAACTGTGGCCAGTGAGGTCACTGTCATGGTAAAGTGTGTGTTTTTGTTGCAGCTGTGGCCAGTGAGGTCACTGTCATGGTAAAGTGTGTGTTTTTGTTGCAGCTGTGGCCAGTGAGGTCACTGTCATAGTAAAGTGTGTGTTTCTGTTGCAGCTGTGGCCAGTGAGGTCACTGTCATGGTAAAGTGTGTTTTTGTTGCAGCTGTGGCCAGTGAGGTCACTGTCATAGTAAAGTGTGTGTTTCTGTTGCAGCTATGGCCAGTGTTGTCACAGGCCTGCAGCAAATACCAGGCAGACATCCGGGTGATAGAACGATGCTGCCGGTGTATTCGCTTTGCCATCCGCTGTCTGGGCAAAAACTCTGCCACTCTCCTCACCCCTCTAGTCACACAGGTATGGTGGAATTCACTTCTCCTCACGTGCCCAGTGTTTCTGCCAGCACAAAGTAGCAGTCTTTGCAGTGTGGAGTTTATTACTATATCAGCAACTTTCTAGTAATAATAATGAATATTAAAGTATCAGTGTGATACAAAGGATAGTGATGATGACTGAACAAACACTGAGGAAGACACCTTGTGCTTGTTACTTGATGGAAATAAAATTCTCACGTCATAAGCACTTTGTTTGTAAATGAGCCCAAATGCAGCTGTACTCGGTGCACCAGCACTTCAGTGTGATCTGACTGAATGCTCTGACCTGACTTGCAGATGGTGCAGCTGTACTCGGTGCACCAGCACTTCAGTGTGATCTGACTGAATGTTCTGACCTGACTTGCAGATGGTGCAGCTGTACTCGGTGCACCAGCACTTCAGTGTGATCTGACTGAATGCTCTGACCTGACTTGCAGATGGTGCAGCTGTACTGGGTGCACCAGCACTTTAGTGTGATCTGACTGAATGTTCTGACCTGACTTGCAGATGGTGCAGCTGTACTCGGTGCACCAGCACTTCAGTGTGATCAGACTGAATGCTCTGACCTGACTTGCAGATGGTGCAGCTGTACTCGGTGCACCAGCACTTTAGTGTGATCTGACTGAATGTTCTGACCTGACTTGCAGATGGTGCAGCTGTACTCAGTGCACCAGCACTTTAGTGGGATCTGACTGAATGTTCTGACCTGACCTGCAGATGGTGCAGCTGTACTCGGTGCACCAGCACTTTAGTGTGATCTGACTGAATGTTCTGACCTGACTTGCAGATGGTGCAGCTGTACTCAGTGCACCAGCACTCATGTTTCCTGTACCTGGGCAGTATTCTGGTGGACGAGTATGGGGGTGAAACAGGCTGTATACCTGGTCTCTTAGATATGTTACAGGTAAGTGTCTTTTAGATATGATACAGGTGAGGGTCTTTTAGATATGATACAGGTAAGAGTCTCTTAGATATGCTACAGGTAAGGGTCTCTTAGATATGCTAAAGGTAAGTGTCTTTTAGATATGCCACAGGTAAGGTTCCTTAGATATGCTACAGGTAAGGGTCTTTTAGATATGCCACAGGTAAGAATCCCTTAGATATGCTACAGGTAAGGATTACTTTACAGGTCAGTGGTGTACATGTGGGTCAAACAGGCTGTGCACGTGGTGTGTTCAGTAAGCTGTGACTTAGGGCCAGAGACAGGTCTGTTAAATATTCTTTGTTAGGGATCAGGAATGAGGGAGGAAATGACATGATATGCATAATTAGGCTCTCCCTTTCTTCTCCACCATTGTTGCTACTTTGTTGGGGTTCTTTTGTGGTAATTCTTTCTTTGTAATGCTTGAGCAATTTTCTGATTGCTGTTGTGCGGTGTTTGCAGGCTTTTTGTGGCCCTACTTTCAAGATCCTAGAGGAACACAACGGGCTGAGGAACCATCCTGACACAGTTGATGACCTCTTCAGGTTATGTCTGAGGTCAGTGTGTTTTGGGGAGCTGGGGGTGAATGTGTGGGGGGGGTGGAGGGGGAGGGGCATTGTAGTAGTGGTTGGAAGGTTGTGTTGGGGTGGGGGGGGGGGGGGATTGTAGTGGTGGTTGGAGGGTTGGGGTGGGGGGGGATAGTGGTGGTTGGGGTGGGGGGGGGGGGATTGTAGTGGTGGTTGGAGGGTTGTGTTGGTGGGGGGGAGCACTGTATCCATGCATTCAAGAGCGAGTCCTCACTGTCAGCTACATCCGTTTGACTCTTGCAGATTTGTACAGAGGGCGCCACTGTCCTTCCTGCAATCTGCCATGTGCAAACCATTGCTGTGTTGTGCCATCGCTGCCTGTTCGCTTGACCACAAAGATGCCAATGCCTCCGTCATGAAGTTCCTCTCGGATTTCATCAAGTGTGCGCGGGAAAAGGAGGTGAGGGGTAGAATCCAGATGGCCTCTGGTTCCGGGGCTCATCATTTGTATTTAAAAGGAACAGAGGAAACATGCAAATGTTCAATCACAGGTCTGTCCCAGCAGACTGTGCCACCAGAAGAGAAATGCTAGGGAAACCAAGATCACATCCAGAAAAGAGAGAAACAGAGTCACTTTCACTCCCCCCCCCCCCCCCCCCTTGCATCTTCATACAACAAACAATCCTAGTGCTGACACTGTTGCTGTAAAAAGTTCAGAGTGGCAGTCAGTTGTGTGGTTTTGTATGGTGACATCATGTTAGAATTTATTGTTCGTACAAATAAGATGACTAACTTACTGTGAAGAAAAAAGGAAAGACCTACTCCTGGCTAATGATTTCCACACCCCTATGTAGACATTAAAATCCATTGTTATTGGGGAAAAAATCATATGCTTAGCAAAGGATTTTTTATATGTTTAGATACAGAGCCAGGCGGATGATTTCTGTACAGCCGTCCCAACACTGGTTACTTCATCTGTTTCAGGATCGGGATGACTTTGAGGTTCGGTCAACGGCAGTCAAACAGTTGCTGACAGACCACGGCCAGGCCCTGGTCCATGCCACCATCAATGCCTGCGTCTTCTGCCTCCCCAGCTACATGATCCCCGATGTGGCCGAGGTCCTGTATGAGTTAATGCTGGTGGACAGAGCGGTGAGTTTCAGGGGGTGGGTCACAGCCCGCACCTTGTTTTGTTCTTGAGAGATTAAGGCATGGCACTTTGGGAACTGTATATAATCCAAATCAAATGGAGTGAAGTACTCTTGTCTATTTGAAATGTCTGCAGGTACATTTTTGTTCTTAATTGTCAGGTCACAGAGGTCAGTTTTCTGAACTGGAGTTTATTTTTGATTACTTGTATATTTTGTAATTACACAAGGATAGAAGTACTTAACATCCATTGACTGCAGTCCCCAAACGTCCAGCCCTGTGGCACTTTGAACCAGTGTTAGCAGGCAGAATAAATGTTTTTGTCACAGCTGTTTGGCTGTGATGGTTAAACACTGACTTTGGGTGTTTGTTGTTGACAGACATTCTGTGTGTGGTTGGAGACGACGCTGAAAGCCCTGCCAACAGAAAACAGTGGGGGTGCTGTCACGGCAACCAGAAAGCAGCTGACAGATTTCCACAAGTCTGTCACAACGTGAGTACCGCCCTGGTGACTGACATGTTAACTCTCTGAAGACCCTGGGCTCAGGACCCTTTAGATCCACAGTGTGTGGATATTACACATGCAGACATATAGATCTGTATTCAACCAAATGGAAAAACTACATTTGTTTTGTTTGTATTTTGAAGATTGTTTAAATCTGAAGCCATTTGTCAGTAAGATGAAAAGAGATTGTTTAAAATATAAAATAAAAAGTTTTTACTATGTTCAGTGCAAGTCAGCTGACCATTTCCTCATCTGATTTGTTCTTGGCATTCATTTGAACTTTTTTCTCTTCTTTTCCAGGGCAGAGGAACTGAAACAGCTGATGCATGCTGTGCGGGATTTCTCCCGTCTCTACAGATAAGACTTGCTCAACATGATGCCCTGAAGACTTTCAATCTGCCAGACTTTGTTATGCATGCCTGTGCTTACTACCACTCTGTACAAACCATCCAACAAAACCGGTTTACCTTTCAGTCCTGTAGAGAAGAAGAAAACGTTCTGTGAAGTTGCCAAACAATTGATCACCCGTGTTGTACTGTCCGGCCAGTCTCCTGAGCCTGCAAATGAGTGTATCCCCAATGATATTTTCCGTGAACATTTGTCATACACAGTATGCCCATGCTACTGTGCTACACTGCCATCCTACAAAACTCTGTCCAGGAAGCCTTTGATCAAAACCTCATCAGGAATTGCATCGATGTCGACGCTTCAGATTCACCAATCGACTTCAAACATGGCCTCTGCTTTTCACCTTCCTCCCTTAACCCCCTCCCCCCCCCCAAAAAAAAATTGCAATCATTTTTATGCTTTTAATTTGGATAGGAACTGCATCATCAGGTTTTGAAATCCATTCTGTCTTTGTCACTTTGTTCAAGAATGCAACATCATGTTCCTGAAGGTGAACCTTCAAATATTGCATCCTTGTACCATAGCTTCATTTATGCAGTTGTGGCTGCTTTTTTAGTTTGAATTTATGTTCATAATAGCTGGCACAGCCACAGGTGACATGCCACAGGTCACGCCACATGTGTCATGTCAGTGTTGCTGTGGCTTTCCACAGCTCCCTCACTAACATGAGCGACAGTGCTCAAGGGACAGACATTTGCTAATGCAAATGAACCGCAACCAACAACCTATCACTTACCTTCCCAACCCTGTCTCATTGCTATAGCTATTATAGCAATTGTAATATACCTGGGGATGTGTAATCTAAAGGATTTCTCGGCTAGTAAGTCAGCTAGCTTTGTCTTTTCTGAATTGGAGCGCTATGTGCGATCTTCGATCATGTAAGCCCAGGCTGGCTGTAAGTCTGCACTGTAACTGGCTGCAACAGCACTCGATACAGGAGCAGCCCTATCCTTTCCGCTCGTGTTGTCTGCCACCACACCACTTCCAAGCAAAGCTGCATGGTGTGACTTTGATCTCACATACAGAACTACTCCACACAAAATCTGGATGCTTTGCTATTGCATGACCTTTGGCTGTGGTGTGTTTCCTATGGCTGTGACAGCCTCAAAGACTATGATCTTAAATATTTGCAGAAATGTAAAGAATACAGAGATGGATGATGTTTGCAGAATAGAAAAGTGAAAGATGGGAGTCAAATATGGGTGAATGTTATATTGCCCTTTTTACCACTATAAAAGGTTCAGCAAACAAAAGAGAGTTTGGTGTTCCTTTATGAAATAAGGCAACAACTGCTTTTTTCATCAGAATAATATTTTACTTTTTTTTTTAAAACAAGTAGGCTCCCAGATGTTTAGTTCTGGGGAGACTGTTTCAAAACTTGTTCATCGGTTGATTTTTGTGATGTACAGGGTTGTACTTGCAGCAAAATCTTGGCTTTGTGTGCTTGTACCAGTGTTGCTAGCAACAACTGTCAGCTCTGTGGTGATGAACAAGGGGCATTATGGGAAACAACTTGTTGGAAACTATAGAAGAGTCCTTCATGGCTTACAACCAGAAGAGGTTATCAGGGTGTCATTTTGGTCCAAAGAAAGGTTCTGTTCATGATATATTTCTGTGTTTCCCTCACTGTTTTCAATTCAGTGGTGCCAGTGCCTGTACGTCCGCCTTCACTTCAGTATGATCTCCGTACAATTTTAGTTATGTTTCTTCTTGCCAACCCCACAGTCTTCTCTCTCCATCCCTCCTTCCATTCCTCCTTCTGTCTCTCTTTGTTTTGTTTTTTGTTTTTTTACATAAACACTTCTTGAGCACCTTGTCTCAAGATGAGCCCTAAGCACTTCACAATGGCAACTAGAGCACTGTTCTCTGCTTATAAGCAGACCCACTGCACTGTAGTCATATGCATCTTATTGAGTGACTGTAGCTTTACATATACCCATGAAAGTGGTTGCTGCGCTGTTTAGTTTTTATGTGGCTGGTGCCATGGGAAACTGCTGCCATTTCAGCTAAGTTCTGTGTACACAACCTTGCACCAGTGTGTCGCTGTTCAAAGCCACATACATAGGATGCATGTGTGTTCAGCTGTAACCAGCTACCTGCACTTTTGGCAAAATGACCGGGATATTTCACATGTTACTGCAGTAATGCTGGGGTGGAACAAATACCAGGATGAGTCAGCACAGAAAGTTGCCCCTTGGGCATTTTTTTTTTATGTCTCCTGCTGGGACTTAAACCTGAGACCTATTGATCATGAGCCTGTCCTTTACCACTGAGCTATCCCTGCTCCCCTGAGCTTCTGATTTAGAGAGCTATGTGCAATCCATGTCTGCCCATCTCCTTCTGAAACACCAGCAGCTAAATATAATCCTGTCTCTGAGAGAGAGCTTTTGTTTGTCAAAATACCCATTCAGTGAGGATACTTGATGTAGTATTAAGTAGTACTGATCTGGGTGGAAATATTTCAATGACTGGTGGATTCCTAATATACATACTGCTTTGTGGCGGTGATGCGTAAGTCAGTTTGGCCTGGCAGTGGTGTGCGAGTTGGTTTGGCCTGCCAGTAAGGTGTTAGTCTGTTTGGCCTGGCAGTAAGGTGTTAGTCTGGTAAGCAAACACTTCACTCCTCCTTTCTCTTCAAAAAGCTGTGGTTTATGGGCTCTTTCTCGTGACTTTGCCCTTCACAATTAATGAAACATTAAAATGGACCTCATTGCCATCCATCTTAACGTGGAAATAATTCTGGTGGTGACAGTGTAATGTTTTCAAGAACAATCCATGAGTTGTTCATAATTTGGTTTAATTTTTTTTTAAACAGATTATTAAAAAAACAACAAAACTGTTTTGTGAGAACTCAATGCTGCATAAACATTTCATTGTGAATACTTACCAAAATTAGCAAATTTTGTCCAGTTCCCAGCTGGGGTGCACATCAGAGTGGAGGGCCCCTGAGTTTGTATAGCTGTCTCACAAAAATGGCTCCCTTCACTTCCTGTGTTCTTCTATTTGTCTGGGGTTTTTTTTTTTTTTTTTTTTTGCAGTACTGAAATGAATACTAGTTCGGTGCTCAGGGTTTTCCTTCTGCTTTTAAGTTTCTTTGGTCAAGCTGTCTGTATCTAAATCCTGCTCACCCAGACAAAGTCCACCATCTTCTCCAGGTCTCGGTGGGGGTGGGGAGTAAAGTGGGTAATGTGCATTCTGCTGATTATTTTGTAAGCAGTTGCTGGGTAGAACATGGCAGATGGCAGTTTTTGCTCAGATCTACAAACCACAGCCAAAGACTAAGTCTGTATGATGTTATAGAGCCTGTGATACCTGGCCTTCACACATCCTCTACAAACCACAGCCAAAGACTAAGTCTCTATGCTGTTATAGAGCCTGTGATACCTGGCCTTCACACATCCTCTGTGGTCTGCATCTTTTATCCAGCTCCATCCATCTTTTCTGACTTTTATCCAGCTCCATCCATCTTCCCTGACTTTCATCCAACTTCATCGGTCTTTTCTGACTTTTATAAATAAGTTGTCGGGTCAGCTTCAGTTTTAAGCAAGGACTGGTTCTGTGTTATGAGGCTGGTACTGAAGTAGTGCCCCCCCCCCCCACCCCCCTCCTCCTCCACTTCCTCCTCCTGTAATAATAATTTATTTTATATAATGCCTCAACAATAATTACATGAGTTCTTAGCACTGTACAAGTCAACAAATGTAATAGATCACGCATCAAATTACTTAAATTAGCCTAAAACAACAATTTAAGAAGATAAATTCACTCTATCTATACATATTTCAATACACGTACAGTTAAGATTCATTTTAAAACATAGCATTTAGAATATATACAAATTTAGAAAAAAATACTTTTCACACACACGCATGTATGCATACACACACATGCGCTACACAATTCATGGACAGTTGTTCAACAGAACTCCTTGTATGTACACATGTGCAGCTTTGTGTTCATGGTGCTCTTTTTTCCTTTTCTGTTTGTTCCTAATGTGGTCTTGCTAGTTTATCTAAACCTATGAAAATTTAGGAAATGGGATGGTATTTTTAACTCACTGACACTTAACTGAGACCAACTTCTTGCAGTATTACAACTTGTTGCAATATATCATGCTTGAAGCACAAAACTATGGGGGTTGCAGGAGAGAGTTGTGAGGTTCCTGCTGGGGAGATGTGTAGTTTTACCCAAAGTGTTTTTAACGGTTATTATTATGACAGTATTGCATGCAGAAACTGCTTTGTTGTGTACAGATTACGTGAAAGCGTGGAGGTGGCAATTCAAATTCCTTCACCAACTTGAGTGATGTGTGTTCACCTGAAAAATTAGGCTTCCAGTAGAGAATTGACCGTGTACAAGCTTGTGTAATTTATCCTGTACAGTTCCTTTAATGACCTGAACGTGACCTGTAATCGCTCGCCTTTCAGTTGGGTTGCCATGCCATGTGTACGGAAAATAATGTCGACTTCTGGTGAAGACAGAATAAATTGATTTTCATCACCCTTTGGAACTTTTTGTTTGTTTGTTCTTTTTGTTTTGTTGCTTTATTCTTTTACCTTTTCAATAAATGTCAGCTCTCTCTCTCTCCTTTCAAACCCTTCTCAGTTGTTTTTCAGTTGATTTTCTGATACTTAACACCCATTCAAACGTAATGATTGAATAAGTACAACAATCAGTTCATAAAAACCACAAGCAAAAGCATCACCTCAATGAAAACCCAGTCACTTCATGCTGGAAGAAGACTGGGGATAATGAAACTGAATGAACCCAGAATTCCTGGCAGCAAATAAGGCATGTGATTAATGCAACGTGAAAAAGAGTATGAAGCAATGTTTCAGTAGGAAGTCTTTAACAGCACAATACAAAAACAGCAGTGTTGACAAAAATAAATATAAAAAATAATGAAAGCCTAAATGCACTACAACAGTCGTGCAGTTAATGTGTTTTTCATCACTTCCAACACACGAACACGGTAATCCATATGGGACGCACTTCAGTGTCCAGTGGGGAAACGATGGGCCCGTCTAGAGGGCAGATTTAAATGATGCTATGGAGGGGGAAAAATAGTGTCAAAGAAAGTAGGGTAGATTGTCCCAGAGTAATGGTGCTTGATAGAAGAAGGCGCACTGATCATAAGACAGCTTGAGATGAGCTGAGCAGATGGAAGACCGTAGCGAAGGAGTTGAGATTCGGCGGACATGCGTTTCCACCCCAGCAAGTGCAGTGTCCTGGACCATGAGCCGCAAACAGACTACCAGTAGTCACTAGTATAAACTGCACACCAAGTGCGGGAGAACGTCACTTCCACGAAGTACCTTGGCATCACAATACAACACAACGCCATGTTCGACCAGCACTTGTGAGCCGGTTTGGCCTAGTGGTAAGGCGTTAGGCTGGTAAGCGGAAGGACCACGGTTCGTTACCGCTTCGGCTCTCCCTTCTCTTCAAAAAGGTTTGGGTTTGTGGACACTGTCTTGTGACTTTGACCATCATTTCCTACTGAAACATTAAAATGGCTCTCATCGCTGCCCACCTTAATGCACAAGTCATTCTGGTGGTGGACAGTGCAGCGATAGGTATACAATCCCTCTTCCCCCACCTCCATACCCCCTTCCCCCATCTTCCCGTCCCTAATAAAGGTACGGTTTCCGTGGCCGTTAAGCACCATGTTTACTTACTGACCAGCACATCGACGTGGTTGTGGCCAAGCAAACAGGACACTGGGCTTTCGAGACGTAACTTGAGGATCAGGGAAACCAACATCAAGGCACAAGCCTACAAGTCCCTTGCACGCCCATCCTCGAGTACTCGTGCGGCACTGTGCGGGACCCTGCAGCACAGGAAAGACATCGACAGACTGGAAGCCGCACAACGCAGTGCAGCTAGATTTGCTCTGAATCGGCACCAGAAAACTGCAAGCGTCAAGCAAATGCTGCAGGAGCTCGACTGGCCCTCCTTGGAGCAACGCCGACGAACAGCACAACTCGGCATGCTGTATAAAATCAACAGCGGCCTCGCAGCAGTCAAGTGCCCACTCGTGAAGAAGCACCCCCAGACCCCCCCCCCCCCCCCCCCCCCCCCACTCACCTTTAATTTTAAGAGTTTCTTACAGTTTATCCCTAATATGTCAACCCGAATCCGAGGACAATGAAGCCCCACATCACCACTAGCACACGCATGGGGGCGGGGATAGCTCAGTGGTAGAGCGCCGGGACTCGTGATTGAAAGGTCGCGGGTTCGAATCCCTGCTGGAACGGCGGGAGAATTTTCTTCTCCAGGGTCGACTTTCTGTGCTGACTCTTATTTCGGTATCCGTTCCACCCCCGTGTTACCACAGTAGCACGTAAAGATTCCGGTCATTCTGCCAAAAGTGCAGGTGGCAGGTTACAGCTAAACACGCATACACCTTACGTATGTGGCTTTTATTGAACCGTGCTTCGGCACTGGTCACAACTTGTCCCTATTATGTCAAATGACATCTGAGGACATTAAGCATCAACTCATCAAGCACCCCCAGTGAGCACGTCGTACCCACACTTCAGCTTTTGAGAGGATACCCTGTCGTGCCGACTACCGCCTCAACTCATTCTTCCCAAGGACAATGAGGGACTGGAACACAGTTAATAATAAATAATAAAGAAGATTTCTAGAGCGCCCATCTACCACACTAGGTGGCAGCACATGGCGCTTTACAATAACACTAACCACACACACGCGCACGCACGCACACACGCACACACACCACACTCTCTCACACACCACACACACACACACACACACACACACACACACACACACACACACACACACACACACACCACACACACACACACACAAAGTGTCGGACGAGGGGATGGGCAAGGCTGTAAAAAAACAGTTTAGAAATAATTATTAAACAGGTGCGTCTTGAGGGCGGCTTTGAAAGAAGAGGTAGAATCAGAGTTGCGGAGTGTTTGAGGCAAATTGTTCCAGACAGATGGGCCAGCATAAGAAAAAGATCTTTCACCAAATGTTTTTGTGTTTACTGACACGGGGGGAGACAAAGGTTCGTGTGTCAGATGCAGATCGTAATTGTCTTGCTGGAGTATAAGGTTGAAGGAGATCGGACAGATACTGAGGGGCTATTCCAGAGATGGAATTGAAGCAGATAGTTGACATTTTGTATTGAATGCGATGTGTTACTGGTAGCCAATGCAGAGTTTCAACGAATAGGATGGATGTGGTCAGATTTCTTAGCTATCACACAAGCCTTGCTGCTGCATTCTGAACTTTTTGAAGTTTGTCTAGTAAGTGGACCCCCCGAGACGGTCTCAGCCCCCCTCCATTGGCGCCTTCATCTCGAGGGTGGCCAAACTCCAGTAGACAACCATTTCTTTACCTTGCACCCCCCCCCCCCCCACACACACACACACACGCTTTTGTAGTTAGTTTTTTGTTGGTAGCGTGCTGCGCTTTGTGGGCCTGGGCCCAACATTAGGATGTGGTCGGGGCTGTGCTCGGTTCTCAGCAATGGGGGCCCGAAAAGGCATTTTGCCTGCCAGCAGATCCACATACAGCAGCACTCTCATACAGCAGCACTCTGCTACTAGGCAACTGGTAGACCTTTTTTTCTTTTTCTTTTTTTAGTGGTCGGGGTTAGGTATTGTACTTCCAGCCACACACCCCTTTTCTCGCACACCATAAATATCAGTAGTGATCAGACATTCATCCTGGATATTATTGGGAGAAGAAGAAGAGACGAGCGGAGTTGCCGGGAACTGAGTCACAGCTAGTCGGAGGAGCCATATCAGACCCGGCCGAGACTCGGATAAGAATGGGAATTGTTGTTAATGATTTAAACGGGTAATAATAATTTTGTACTGAACATGGGATTCGACACTGCGGACGCCAGTCGGGCCGAGTAGAGCACGAAGGCTCACGGGATTCGACAGCCGGGGCGCCAGTGTAGAGCACGAAGGGTCAGAGAAGTGTGGTCAGAGCGGCTGGCTGGGAGAACGACGCGACTGACAGATGAGGCGGGCAGCATTGTCACGTTTTGAAAGATTTTGAACGATATTTGCGACCCAAAATAACTTTTAAAACGGTCCAGGAATTTCCGACCGTCTCCTTGGATTTCAATACCGCCCTAGTTTGGCTTTGGGGTCCAGGCCACAGCGAGTACTACTTTCTTTTCTTCTTTTTTTTTTCTTTTTTTTTTGGGGGGGGGGGGGGGGGGGGGTAGCTCAAGCATTTAACCCAACTTTCTGCGTCCCGCTCTTGGAGGAACTCCGCGCATGCGGCGACGAAGACCGCCATCAATGCTGAGCCAGGACTATGATCCGTACACTGACCCGGGTAACTGACTGGACCCATCACAGATAGGACTCACTGAAGCGCAAGGAACAAGCTAGGATGAGGAAAGCAACATGACGTGGAACACAAATCTGTATTTAACTGGAAAATAAAATCTTGCACCCAAGCCACCCATGGAACCATGAAAAGTTATCATTAAGCAGACGATTTTTTCAAGGGAGATGAATCTGCCACAACCATCTTTGGTGCGGAGACGCGTTTGTCATGAAACGCGCGAGAACAAGAAAGACGCAGCTTGCTGGCCACAAACGTTGTCCGAAAGTCACAGAAAGGCATCGCCATGGATAACGCCGAATCTGTTTCGCGGGTAAAGCTATGGATCCTTGTTTAGCCACTGAGTGAATATTACTGGCTTTTATGGACCGGCTTTTGCCGATTGTCCTTTTGCCCTATGGGTACTTAATCATGCGCGTCACAGGGTCACGAAAATTAATTTAAACTTCTGTGCAGCCCCGTCGGTTCGGGGTCCTCACATGGTGTGAGAATGTGTGTGTGTGTGTGTGTGTGTGTGTGTGTGTGTGTGTGTGTGTGGACAGAGTGAAGTTGAAGTGTGCACTACGTTGGCATATAATCCAGATAGTTCATTTCGTACTATACCAGTACACACAGTCACACACACACACACACACACACACACACACACACACACACACACACACACACACACACACAGAGTCAAAATAATGATCATGATTATGTCAGTCTGGAATGTTGTGCGAAAAAAAGAGCTGTGGGTCTATTCGTTAAGGTCAGACCCTTGCGCAATGTAGAGCCCGACTAACCAGTAATGTACAGGGTAGGTCATGTGCTGTCACTGAGTCAGGGGGTGGGGCAGTTCATGTGTGTGGTAGGTGTGGAACGGGAGGGGGGGGGGGGTAGACAGGTTGCTCCAGTCCCTGATGGGCCTGCCATGGGGGAAAAGGTGTTGTTCCTTTAATCAGTTTTGCAGGTTATTTGCTTGAAGTGTGTCTTCTTGAAGTTCTTCTGTCCTCTTCTACTTCTAGTTCTAGCTTTTTCCTACAACTTCTAGCTTGGACAGTCTTGCAGCATGGACCATTGAGTTGTTGCAGTATTTTGTCAGTCCTGGATTTTGTTTGTGTCACTGTCAGTATAAGCTTAAAGTAAATTAAAGCCCCCCCACCCCCACCCCCCACCCCCAGCCTTGCTCATCACAGCATCTTTCCTGTCTTGTCACTATTGTCAGTGCCCTTTTTCTTGTATGGGTACCACACAGCAATGGCATATAATGCTATCTATTTCAGCCCAACTTATAAATTCCATATTATGTATTCCACCCTCACATTAACTGCAGAAGCATGTGAAAGACCCTGGTCATTTTGCCAGAAGTGCAGGTTACATGTACAGCTAACTATGCATTAATCCCATTATATTATCAATTATGCCTTCTGAATGTGGACCTACAGCTAACACAGTGACAGTGTTAGACAATAGCAATTGGTTACCTACATAAAAGTGTAAACAGTGTTAAAGAAGTATAAACAGTGTTAAAGTGTAAACTGGTCTGTAGTCTGTTGAACCTCATCAGATATATATATTGCTTCTTCATTTTCATCCTCTTTTTCCTAAATTACCAAAGGACACATTTGTGTGTGTGTGTGTGTGTGTGTGTGTGTGTGTGTGTGTGTGTGTGTGTGTGTGTGTGTGTGTGTGTGCATGTGTGTGTTAACAAACATTTTCCTTCCCCAGCTATGCCAGTGTGAATAACTGTTCTGTGCACTGTTTCAACAGGGATGTTTTGCGTACAAAGCCAAAAGCAAGAAGAAAGTGGCCAGAGCAGGTAGGTAAAGCTGTCTGTCTTCTCAGTTCACTCTTATAATACTATAAATAGTTACACTTACAGGTTGTTTTTTAACTGAAAAGAAAATGTATTAATTATGATTTATCAACGATAGATACTGTTATAGTTATATTGCTCTGTCACTGTATCAGTCACATCAGTTTACATTTGTGTGTTAATATGTATGTTAATTGTTACAGAGGACTACCTCCCCAGAGACAATGGAAATGCATCATTGCAGAACACAGTTTTCCAGCATGTGTGGGAGGAGGTGGATACTGAAATTCAGGTAAAAGGTTTTAAAAATATGAATGCAAGCACATGTACCATTATAATTTATATGTATAAATATGTATTTATTTCTATGTCACTATGTCAGTATGTGTGTCTTGTCAGTATGTTCATCAGGTTGTGTCAGCATGCCAGTGAACATTTTTGTTTGTGTGTGTTTGTGTGTATATGCACATGCCTGCCTTTTCAGGCTTTTATATTCTATCTGTGTTGGTCTGTTTGTAAACATTTTGGTTACGCCCAATAAAAATTGAATAAAACCTTTGCTTCAGGTAACAACAACAAATATTTAAAAAGTAGGGTAGGTTGGTAGGACACATTCTTTTTCTTTCTTTCTGCTATTTGAACAATGTTTTCCCAGACAATGTTGGGTTGTTGTTTTTTGGTTGGTCCCAGCCATTTTTTTCTCTCCCCAATTCCAGATTTTGTATTCAAATTTGTTACTTGTTTGTATTCCCTGTTACAGATTTTGCGTTCAGATTTGAACAGCAAGGTGTTTGAGGATCTTCTGGCCTTCGTTGGTCGTAGCCGTGAGAGAACTCAGCATCAAGGTGCTATCAGGGAAATCCCTGCTGCTGCCCTCATAACTGGTTGGTCATCAGCACTGAATTCTGAGTGAAGATCATGCGCTTACTCTAATCATAAAAGGATCTGTTGTACTTGTAGTAAATTATTCAAGCGGTTTTATTTTTTTACAATTTGGGGTTTCACTTTTAGAAGGTGTAACCTTGTGTCTACTTTTTATGAATTTTTGTTGCTGGTTTTGGTGTTGTTTTATTTTACCTGAAGAATTAGTTTTCGAAAGAGATGAGATGTAAAACCAGGATCCTGTAGCTGTATGCTATAGGCTTGTGCATGTTTAGGATCCTGCTGCAATCGGATAATTTTGCGGACTCAGTGCATTGGACTTAAGATCCAGATGTACCCACATTATGGTACAGCTGTACCTGTTTGTCCTTGTTTACATTTTCTGAAAAGCACTCTTGTTTCTTGGTCTGTTTTCTAAAAAAGGATTTTTGAAGATGTCCATTTGTAGTAACTACCTGTAGTAGACCTGCTGCTGATTACAGTTTTGTAGATCCTTGTTTGTAGCCTGACTTTGACTGAGGTGTAATGGGCTGTTGAAAATATCCATTCATTGCGGTGCTGCATGTATTCTGTAGGTGTGAACACGCCTGACCATGCAGTCATGTTCACTAACCTGGCTGCCATGTTGACGGAAAGAGTGACCTCCCTGGTTGCTACCCTGCACGCTAAAGATTGCTCCACAGTCAAGGCGCTTCTGTCCAAACTGCTGTCCCAGCTTCTGTCTCACCCAGAACTGGTAACTCGTCTTCTGTCGATACTTCTTCTGTTCCACTTGTACATCGTGCTGAATTTGTGTACTTGCATACATGCATGGATCGTCATGGTTAATTGGGCATTAAGAACAAGTTTTTGAGGATGTACCTCAGGTGGAGTTTATGTACCTTGAATTTACTTGCATGCCAGGTGAGAGTTACTGTAGGTGACTCAGGTCTTTGTTGGTGTGTTTGTGTGACATCTTTAAGCACTAATTAACTCCCTTGTGTGTTGAGGCATATGTTTGTCTCAAGGTTTTGATAGTGGTATACGTGTATATAATCTCCTTCATGGAACACAGGAAGGGGGCTGCTGAATTAATGTGTTTTTATGCCTACATTATTTTTTCTATTTTTTTCTTTGTTCAATTTTCTTGTCTGTCTGTTTTTTTAGATTGTGTATTTTTGTTGGTATCAATTCATCTTTTAAATAGCTGTGTTGCCTGCTTCGTCTGAATCTTTTGTTACTGAACTTATGAAGGATAGTGTGCTCATTCTAGTTGGTTTAGATACTGAGCTTTGCAAATCTGCTTGATTAAGTGTGTGTGTATGTATGTGTTTGTGTGTGTAGGCATGTGTGTGTGTGTGTGTGTGTGTGTGTGTGTGTGTGTGTGTGTGTGTGTGTGTGTGTGTGTGACAGTACCAGATAATGTTTAACAGTTTATACATGTATGGTTTGTTTTGTGTCAGTATTGTTAATTCTGTCTTACTCTTATTCATGGCTTCTGTGTGTTTGAGTATTTTTATGAAGTGTTATGGACACAAGTAACTGAAAGCTGAGGGTGTACTGGGAATCAGTTTGTTTTTCTTCCTTTTAGATAAATGGTATATTCCCCCAAAAGTTTTGTTATTGAGAAATATATATATATTTTTTTTTTAAAGCACTTGTTACGCACACAGTTTTATAGCTTCTCAGAGCATGAGTGTTTGTTGTACAAAAAGTGCTAGAAACACAAGATTTCTACCAGTGACAGTAGTTTATATTTCTTGTGGTCATGCGTTATTCCTGTTTTCAGGAATCCATGGATGATGGAGATGAATCCGCCTGCACAGCCAGTCATGTGTGTAGCATGACGACACTTGTCAAACACTACAACACATACAGAAATGTAAGTTTTGTACTTTCTGTCTTCATGGCTGCCTTCGTTGGGTATTTGCCATTAGTCAGTATTACCTGTTCATTTTTTAAAAGAACCAGCCTTCTCAGAACATGTTTTGTCGAGCAGATAGAGGCGACTGAAGTAAAAACTCAAAATCAAGGATTTTGTTTTAGAATGCTCCCCAGCCTTGATTTTCTGTTCAGTGTCTAATCTCTTGTTTCGTTTGTAACTGTTGGTTGAACTGGCTGCGCACATCAACAACAAACGAGGAACAAAAATCAAAAAAGGTTTGTAGTAGCGGTTCAGTTAGCTCTGACATTCGGCACGTTTTGTACACCCAGACCTGTTAATCACCAGTGATCACTGACAAAAGTTGGATTCTAAATTGAAAATAAAATCAGCTGGGCTTCTTAATGCAAAATTGTTGGTCTCAAGTGTTTATTTTGAGTTATCCTAGCCTACCTGTTAGACACAGGCCAGTCTTCATGGGTTTTGAAAAGACTGCTGCCAAATTATGAAAAAGCAACTGTTATTGTTATTACAGACATTTCGGTAACTTGTCTCTCAGTCAGTGAATGTTACTTTTGAAGGAGGGTGCTGGTTGGGGGGGGGGGGGGTGGTAGCCAAAAGCTGACTGCTTTTCCGGACAATACTGTAATTCTGCATGAGCTCTGCTTGCATTTTGGTTTTATTTATTGTTGTTTCTAATTGAAGATTAAGTCTCCAGACAAGACGTCACCAAAGAAGCGACGCATGTCCTCAAACAGCTCACCTCCTCCAGTCATTACCATCATCCTGGCGGACATGGAGAACTTCCCAGCCAGCGTTCTTCAGGACTTCGTTGTCACCTGTAGGTCAGTGCAGCAGCTCAACTGGTAGGGCATCAGACTGAAAAACCAAGTGCAATACTGATGCTGTTTTGATTCCACAGTGTGGCGAACAATTTTTCTCCTAGAGTCAGCCTTCAGTGCAAAGGATGCTGCGCTCCTATTTTCTCCATTTTTAAATCAATGCACAGACATCGAATTTCACTCGCTTTCTCAGAAGTGAAAAGAGAGTAATATATATAAAAATTATAATACAGTTTTCCTTTGAGTTGATTTTTTCATGTTTTTCAGTAATCTGTTGAAAATGAACATAAAGAGCTGACTGTAATTTAAAAATTGATCGATTTGACCTGAGAGCAAGGAAGTATGCACAGGAAAGAAGCAGAATTGCATTTACTCCCTCTCTTTTTATGAGTTTTTTGCGTTAATTTTTTAAAAACCCTAGAAACAGTTTTTTTCTATTTTTTTCCTTTTTTGCCCCCCCCCCCCACTCTGTGTCATCAGGCACCGGGCGAAAAGGCTGTCCAGTAACACCTGTCTCTAAGTAGGTGCAGGGCAGAATGCTGTACCTAGTTTGACAGCCTTTGATTCTGTCTGCAGCAACTACTTGGACCGGCTGCCCCTGGTGCTGGTGATGGGCATTGCAACATCAGTCACCGCCATTCACCGCCTGCTGCCCACTGCAGTGTCCTCCCTGCTGTGCATGGAGAAGTTCCAGGCTCCGCCTTCCACGCAGTATCTGACACTGCTGATTGACAAGGTGAGCTCCGCCCTTTGAAAAGATTGGCAAAGTTAGCTCTGCCTTCTGCTGTGTGTCTTGACTTCGCTGCACCAAAGATTGACAAGGTAATCGCCACCTTCCATATTGCTGATTGAGTTCAGCTCCACACACCAAGGATTGACAAGGTAATCTCTGCCTTCTATATTGCTGACTGAGGTCAGCTCCACACACCAAGGATTGACAAGGTAATCTCTGCCTTCTATATTGCTGATTGAGGTCAGCTCCACACACCAAGGATTGACAAGGTAATCTCTGCCTTCTATATTGCTGATTGAGGTCAGCTCCACACACCAAGGATTGACAAGGTAATCTCTGCCTTCTATATTGCTGATTGAGGTCAGCTCCACACACCAAGGATTGACAAGGTAATCTCTGCCTTCTATATTGCTGATTGAGGTCAGCTCCACACACCAAGGATTGACAAGGTAATCTCTGCCTTCTATATTGCTGATTGAGGTCAGCTCCACACACCAAGGATTGACAAGGTAATCTCCGCCTTCCACCGCCTTCCCCCATTGCTGATTGAGGTCAGTTCCACACACCAAGGATTGACAAGGTAATCCCTGCCTTCCACCATTGCTGATTGAGATCAACTCCACACACCAAGGATTGACAAGGTAATCCCTGCCTTCCACCATTGCTGATTGAGATCAACTCCAAACACCAAGGATTGACAAGGTAATCCCTGCCTTCCACCATTGCTGATTGAGATCAACTCCACACACCAAGGATTGACAAGGTAATCCCTGCCTTCCACTATAGCTGACTGAGATCAGCTCCACATGCCAAGGATTGACAAGGTGATCTCTACCTTCCACTATTGCTGATTGAGGTCAGCTCCACACACCAAGGATTGACAAAGAAGCTCCAGCCCAGATTTTGTTTGGGATCTTGACTGCTGACTGACACAGCTTTGAATAAGGCATGATCCACCTCTGCTGAATGTGGTAGTGTTGACTGGCAGTGCAAGCTCTGCCCTCCAGAATCTGAAACAGGTTGACAATGTTTTGGCATGAACAACTGTAATCCTGCTGGAAGAATGAGTGTGAGCTCAAATTTTGATAGGTGGTTTAGCAGGAGAAATAGTTTTGAGTGTTGATTCAGCAGGGTGAATGCTTTTGTTTGTGTCAATTTTGATCATTCATTTAGCAGACATTACAGTTTTCTTTAGGTCAAAGTGTCAAAAAAGTGTGCCAATAATTGATGGTCAAGGGATTATATTAAGGTCTTGGAGCCCTTAAACAGAGTGAGATCAGAAGAGAAGAAAAAGACTAAAGAGAAAAGAAGCCCTCTCTCTTGATAAGGAACCTATTCACGGCCGTTCCCAGATGCCTATTTAGTTCAAGCCAGTGCCCCAGAATCTAGGTCAGCTACGCAGGTGGCCCCACTTGAGATATCCGATAGCTGAGCGGTCCGGCCACGGACATGCTGCTGCTGCTGCCAGCAGTAAATTACAGCAGCCGTCTTTCACCCCCTCCCTTTCCCAGCGCCATCTCACCACAGAGTTGTACAGCAGACCATTGAAAAGTTCTTATTTTGAAGTTTACACAGACACCAAATACGTTTGGTACAATAGTTTAAGTTTTCATGCAGCAACAAAACCATTTCATGCAAAAATCACACAAAACATCACATTGTGCACAGTATACACACAAAAAGTACGAAATGTATACGATTATTGTGAGGTGCTGCTTTTTTCTCTCAACAAAACAACATGTATGCATCACAACATCAATATATCTGCTACAGGAAGCACTCATTTAAAATCAGGCCCAACTCTCAAAGAAAAATTCACAGGGGGTGTAAACAGTATACCATTTTGGCAAGAGGGCCTTTCATGCAAACTATGAAAATGTGCACAGTACACACATAAAACTTACAAAACAAAGCATTGAAAAACAGCAAACATGCATCACAACATCAATATGTTCACTACTGGAAACACTCACTTAAAATACAGAAAGCACCGTGTACACTCAGCAGCCCAGAAGTTAAAAATTAGAAGCAGCCGGCTAGTACTGACCAGTGCTGGTACTGACCTAGATTCCACTGACAGAGCAGCTATATGGGGCAGCTAAAAATAGCTCAGCCAGTGAGCCGCTAAAGCGCCCGATTTTAAGCCTGTGGAACAGCCGTGTATTGGGTGCATCAGTTCCTCCCTGAGCCAGTGCATATTTTTTGCTCCCCTAAAGCCACGCAGAGGAGGAGTTGAAAAATATGATTGTGGTGAGGACTGTTGTTATGTTCATTGCCAAGGTGTTTTGTGCAGAATAGTTTTGTATGTATACAGATTTTGATCACTGATTTAGTTACCAGAATAGTTTTGAATGTATACAGATTTTGATCACTGATTTAGTTACCAGAATAGTTTTGTATGTGTACAGATTTTGATCACTGATTTAGTTACCAGAATAGTTTTATGTGCTTGGATTTTGATCACTGATTTAGCTGATGGAACAATTTTGTGTGTGCAGATTTTGATGACCAGCAAGTTTCCTTTCAAACTGGGACCCAGGGTATTTCAGCTTTTGCTCGACATGTTTTTATGTCACCACTTCTCCGTCATCAACTTTGTCACTGCCTTTGAGGTAAGTGAGGCTTTGTGCATGAGCACTGCTACTTTTTCAGAACCATAACATCTTTGCCAGATGCGTGATATCTTTGTCTGGTTTTGCTATTGCTTTTTTGTTGCTGTTGTTTGTTAACTCAACAAATACTGTAAGCAACTCAGGTCTTTGTTGTTGTACTTGGGTTATGTATTGCAACTCCCTTGTTTGTTGATTTTGTTAAATCAACAGTTGTGATGTTTGAGTTGTATCAGCTACAGCTGCCTGAGCCGGCTGTGAAACTCAGGGTAGGAGTAAGTTAATCCCAGTCAGTCTACTGTAGAATCAGACTCCAAGCACTGGTTTATGCCATCCTTCCTCCAGCCACTGCTGTAATGGTTATACCATAGGTCTCTGAAAATGCTTCATTGGTGTTAAAATAGGAGTAAGTTTGTAACAGACATCTCAGATTGTAGCATGGGTTTCCTTTATAACCGCCCACATTGCTTACACCATCACAGATAAGACCAAACTCATTTCAGGCAAAGCAGAACTCATTTTTTATTCATGGCAGACACACTTCATGTTTACATGTGTGCTTTGACACTGTGTTGCTTTCACAGCATCAGTGGACAGCCGTGTGGAGATAAAAATACCCCTTCAGTGGCGTAACCAGTTCTGGCAGAGTTTGCAGGAGGGTGCCAGAAAGTGAGGCTTGGAGTATGCTGTAGAACTTGCAGTGCTACTGTTATACTGCAGAGCAGCACAACTCTGTGTCACTGCTCCTGTGTTCACTTTGTGCATCATTCGTGAGCATTCTGACACTGGAAAAGCAGAGGAAGGTTGAATGTATAAACTATAATCAGCTGTTCCACTAGCTCTCATTTTTTGCTGGAGTGTAATGATTGACAGCTTTTGACTGCCTCGGAGTGGACTAGATTGCTGTATTATGAACCTTGGAGTGGACTAGAATGCTGCTTTATGGCAGAGTTGGAGCACAATAGATTTGTATCCTGCCTGATAAATGATAGTTTGACTGCCCTGGAGTGGGATGACCCATGCAGTTGATGGACTAAGTACAAGGACTAAGTACCTAAGTAACTAATCCTAGAGTGGTTTAGAACACTACACTGTGACAGCTTTTGACAGCCATAGATTGCAGTACTCTACTGCATGATGGATGATACCTTTCCCCTTTCCCTGAAGTGCCTCAGGATGCTGTATTGTGACATATTCTGGCTGCCATACATTGCAGTACTGCATGATGGAGCACTACACAAGCAACCCACTGTCTCAGCTGTGCTGTCCACAAGAGATGATTCCACAGATAGTGAGACAGCTGTCCAGCAAGGATGTCCAACGCTTGCAGCAACTGCCATCCATCATGAGGTCAGCAGGTCTAATTGTTTTTCCTCTTCTGATTTTCCTCTGTCTGTCTGTCTGTCTCTGTCTCACTCTCTGTGACTCTCTGTCTCTCTCTCTCTGGGAATTATTTTGAGCGGAAATTCTTTGTCATTTCCCTGATCAGAAAAGTCAGTTGGGAAAGTCCCGCCTCCCACCCTACCATTTAATTCTTATCATGGGTGAAATTGAAACAATAATCTTGCTAGGACCACTCTACTCCAGATGTGGGCTGTCATGCATCCAGACATTGCGATGCTTTTCTTCAGTGTAGGGGCAGTCTTGAAGAATGTGATTGGGGTGGAGCAACTGAGCTAGATCCCACTCCATTTGTGCCTAATAGGTGAAGCCATAATTACATGCAGGAGAGTCATAACTGGTAAACAGATTTTAATATTTTGTGCCTGGATGCACATGTCAAGGCTGCTATTTCATTGATAAGGGTTGGAAGGAATGTCGGGGGGTGAGGGGGGGCGGGGGTGTGTGTGTTCTTGGTGGGTGTTTTAAAAGATTGAGTGACATGTAAAGTTTTGTTTTGTTTCAGGCATATTGAGCAGCTTCCCTCAAAAGAAGTGGCCAGCATTTTGCAGAGTGAAGATAATTTCAAGGTGGGCAAGTTGTTTTCCACTTTAGGATGCACTGTTCCTTTTCTACCCTATTGTTCTTGATTTTGTCATTCAGTTTAAAAACAACAACAACTGATAACAGATTTTTGTCATTCAGTGATAATGTTTTTTAACTGATAATGTTCACAACAAACCCCCTTGTCGGAATTTTCCCCAGAACATTGATGTCTTACCCTCCACTCCAGTAGCTGCACTCTGACTTCGTGGATTTCAATAATGGAGTTTGTCCTGTCACGAAGATGACTTCATGGATTTCAGTAGTGGAATTTGTCCTGTCATGAACATGACTTCATGGATTTCAGTAGTGGAGTTTGTCCTGTCATGAACATGACTTCATGGATTTCAGTAGTGGAGTTTGTCCTGTCATGAACATGACTTCATGGATTTCAGTAGTGGAGTTTGTCCTGTCATGAACATGACTTCATGGATTTCAGTAGTGGAGTTTGTCCTGTCATGAACATGATTTCATGGATTTCAGTAGTGGAGTTTGTCCTGTCATGAACATGACTTCATGGATTTCAGTAGTGGAGTTTGTCCTGTCATGAACATGACTTCATGGATTTCAGTAGTGGAGTTTGTCCTGTCATGAACATGACTTCATGGATTTCAGTAGTGGAGTTTGTCCTGTCAAGAAGATTACTTCATGGATTTCAATAATGGAGTTTGCCCTATCATGAAGATCACTGTAGCTGAGTTATGACATGGGATTCTTAACCCAGCAGTCATTTTGCTCTAGCCCCAGCATTCTGTTTAGAGACAGTAAGATGCCAGTAGCAACAAGTCAGCTGCCTCTGGTCATCCCAAGGACTGTAAGGACAGTTTTGAAACAGTGCTTGAATGTGACTTGTCTTTTTTCTCTCCTTTTCATGCGATTCAGAACAGATTGTCTGTCTGGAACCATAAATTGTTGTGTATTGCATGGACTGTTTCCGTGCAGAAAATGGTTCAGTGTTTGCTGGAGCAGAACGACACTGTCCAACGTAGAAGTAACTCCATCTTGCAGCTGCTTCATTCCCTGACTTCCCACCTGCCCACCAGGCCTCTTGGCAAACAGGTGAGTTACCATCTGCCCACCCGGCCTCTTGGCAAACAGGTGAGTGACCATCTGCCCACCCGGACTCTTGGCAAACAGGTTAGTGGCCACCTGCCCACCCGGCCTCTTGGCAAACAGGTTAGTGGCCACCTGCCCAGCCGGCCTCTTGGCAAACAGGTTAGTGGTCACCTGCCCACCCGGCCTCTTGGCAAACAGGTGAGTGGCCACCTGCCCACCCATCCTCTTGGCAAACAGGTGAGTGGCCACCTGCCCACCCGGCCTCTTGGCAAACAGGTGAGTGGCCACCTGCCCACCCGGCCTCTTGGCAAACAGGTGAGTGGCCACCTGCCCACCCAGCCTCTTGGCAAACAGGTGAGTGGCCACCTGCCCACCCGGCCTCTTGGCAAACAGGTGAGTGGCCATCTGCCCACCCGGCCTCTTGGCAAACAGGTGAGTGGCTAGGCTACCTCGTCTTCAGTCATCAGTGTCATATTTTCCTTTTGACTGTCTGTAGATTTGTCTTGTAGGGTTTTAGTTTTGAGAAGAGTTTTGAAATGTGTTATAAAATGAGAGTTTGATCATCCTGAGGGGGCTGTGTTGTTGACAGGGCTTTAAAATCTCTTTCTAATGAACTTAATGTCTTTCAGTTTCATGACACATTCAGGTATTTTTCACTGAATGTGTGCAACATGAAATCTTGACAGTTTAAATGATAATAAGAATACTAATGATAATAATGAATAGTTCTTATAAGGTGCTGTTTTTTAACCAGAGTTCAACTCACTGTGCTGTACAAACATCTTGTGACAAAAAACACTTTAACATACATTTCAAACAAACAATTTTAAATATTGTAGTCTAGCTGCCATTATTGCCTATCAAACAATAGCTATGTTACACACACACACACACACACACACACACACACACACACATATGCGCGCGTGCACACACACACACACACACACACACACACACACACACAGAGTCAGTCAGTGAGTGAGTGAGTGACATGTGCACACTGATCTCCATTCATCCATTCAGATACAAAATATAAATAATCAATACTCTTTCCTAGATCTCATGCTTCCCCCCCCCCCCCCCCCCATACCTAGTAGGGTCTTAGAGCACCCTTTCTCAAACGAACCCTAGGTGTGTACATTTTGTACTCACAAACCCCACCCACCCCCCCAAAAAAAAATATAAAAAAAATGCGTCAAAACACAATAGTAACATTTAACATCAAATATTGGCACCAGTTTGTGATGAGTAATTCTTTAGTGACTGAACATTCCATTACCGTGACATTGTTACCATGATGGCTTGTGACCAGTGCATTTTTATTGCCACATAGTTTGGGTGAAGTGTTTGTTGTAACAACGGCGTGAAACTGAAAGCCATTCTTGCAACATGACAGTTTTAATCACATATTCCCCTCACAGACTTGCCCATTGTCCGAAGGTACATAGGTACCCCATCTCCCAGTCAGTTTTTGTGTTACGTCATCCTTGGCTGCTTCCTGGTACAGTAGAACCCTTTTTAAAGACCACCCTGAAAATCAACCAAAAGCAGTCTTAAAAAGGGGTGGTTGCAAGCAAGAGGTTCATTTTCATGGAATATGAAGGTAGAGTTTCTGAAAATGTGATGGTAAATAAGAGGTCTCTGCTGTATCACAAAGGTCATTGATTACATTAATCTGCTTTGCCACGACAGATATGATGGTGATTGTAGTCATCTGCTTTGCTGTGATGGCTGTGACAGTGGTACAGTAGTCTGCTCTACTGTTACAGATACAATAGTTATTACTGTAATCTGCTTTGCTGTTACAGATAGGATAGTGAATACAGTAATGTTTTTTTGCTGTTACAGATATGACAGTGATTACAGTCATCTGTTTTTCCTGTTAGAGATATGATAGTGATAGTGATTATAGTAATGTTTTTTTTTGCTGTTACAGATATGATAGTGAACACAGTACTGTGTTTTTCCACACAATATGATAGTGTTACAGTAATGTGTTTTTGCTGTTACAGATATGATAGTGTTACAATAATATGTTTTTGCTGTTATAGATACGGGAACTGTATGCGATGTGTCTGGAGAAGGACATTGAAGAGACTGAGTGCTTTGCAAGAGCCTTTGAGCTTCTTGGGTAGGTGTTTGTTGCCATCTTTGAGCTTCTTGGGTAGGTGTTTGTTGCTGTCTTTGAGCTTCTTGGGTAGGTGTTTGTTGCCATCTTTGAGCTTGAGTAGGTGTTTGTTGCCGTCTTTGCACTTCTTGGGTAGGTGTTTGTTGCCATCTTTAGTTGCCATGGCACTGCATTGCATCATGCTGACTGATAGTGTATGACAAGACTATCAACATGACTTAACTGTTTAAGTTTCCTGTTTATTCCACCCCGAAGGGAGGCCAGGGTTGTCTGATGTCTCCCTCCTGTCTGAAATCTCAGGGGTGTGATTTGATTCCCCTTTCCTACCTCCTCTCTTGTTTTTTCTGCCTAGTCCTCTTGCTCTTTCTATCTTGTCATTTTTCTGCTAATGGTCCATTCTCCTGACTTTTTTCCAGATAAAACTCTGAAGTGTTTTTCGTTAAGGGTTAGGCTTTTTTGTATGGCTCTTGTTGAGCAGCTAGGAGATGATAGTTTTTTGATGATCGCTTATATAGCGCCATTCTCTACTCTCTTGAGCAGACTCACTGCGCTTGCGTGTGGTTCTGCATGAGTGACTAGCTTTATAGTGCGTTTTTTGAATATCCACTGAAGTGGTGTTCTTACAGCGCTTGCATGGCTGGTGCCACATGAAACTGCAGCTGTCTCGGTGCAAGTTCTGTGTACACCATACAACCATGCACCATGTCACTTCATGCAAAGCCACATACGTAAGGTGTATGCGTGTTTTTGCTGTAACCTGCCACCTGCACTTTTGGCAGAATGACTGGAATCTTTTACGTGCTACTGTGGTAACTCGGGGGTGGAACAGATACTGAAATAAGAGTCAGCACAGAAAGTCGACCCTGGAGAAGAAAATTATCCTGCCGCTCCAGCAGGGATTCGAACCCACGACCTTTCAATCACGAGTCCGGCGCTCTAACCACTGAGCTATCCCCACCCCAAAAATGTCTAGCATGATCACTGGCAATGTTTCCCTGCTGCCATTGGATATTTAAAGCACACATGTCTAGTGAGAGTAATATCATGAAAAAAATCCTCCTCTGAAAACTGGCATGCATCCCTTCCACCCCCCACCCCACCCATTTAAAAAAAAAAGGCTATTGAAAGACTGGACATCAGCCAACTTAGGCCACCACTCCAAGAAGAAAAGAGTGCGGTGGAGGGTGAGGTCAGTTCCTCCCCAGACTTGGCTTTGAACTTGCACTTCTTGATGAGCTGATGCACGATCCCCGCCGTAATAACTCAGCCATCTCACCCCTTCCAAATTTTAGGGATGTTTTATATTTGGTGCACATCATTTGTTTTCAGTCTGACATACACAACTACAAGAGTTTTCTGTTTCGTTGTGCAGGCTGACATCGCGAGATGAGCTGACAAACCTTGTGACAGACTGCATGTGCCACATGACACACAGCGATGACCCAGTCCTTCAGGGAGTGTGCAGCAAGCTGAATCACTTCATCCACAGACTGGATCATTTAGAGGGTGAGTGTGTGTGCTGTGCGTGTGTGTGTGTGTGTGTGTGTGTGTGTGCTAACGCTAGTAACAGTTACCTTGTATTGTATTTGATGTCTGATGTGCTAACATTGCCTTGCATCTTGTACATTGCCATTTTCAGAGGAGCAAGTTGAGGAGACACCTGAAGCAAGAGTGGAGGAAGAGGACCTCAAGCTGCAGAGAACAGATTTGAGAAGTCTACAAAAGGTCAGTGACATTTTTTTAAATGAGCAGCTGTATGTTCCTTTGTTCCTGATGTTACATGCTCCCGAAGGGCTATATTACTGAGTTCTTTCATTAATTTTGGTATATATTTCATTTATTTCAAGATGGAGCATCATTTATAAAATATATATTTCATTCATTTCAAGATGGAGCATCATTTAACAAGTACAAACTTCAAATATTGAGCATTGTGTCTAAGGTTTTGCTTTAAAATGTACCCTTACTGTACCCCGTAACCCTAATTCCAACTCTAACACCAAACCTTAAACTCTGCTTTTGGAACAAAGAGCTTTGGGAACACAGAACTGTGGGAACATCTCAGTAAATGTGATCTGTGTTTATGCATTACAGTTATCCAGAGCTAGGCTGGTAAATACCCCATACAAGATTCATGTATTCTTTGTGTTGTTTTGCTTGATTTGTGTTTTCTTTGTTTGGTTTTGTCTCTTCAAGTGTTTGTTTTCTTCCCCAGAAACTACGAGAGATGGGCCAGAAGAGGAAAGTGACTCCCTACGAAAAGGTCCAACAGGAACTTCTAGGCTACGTGAAGGAGACGGTCAGGTAAACTGACATTGGAATAATCCACAGTATATTTCTCAAGACAATCAGGTAAACTGACAGTGGAATAAACCACAGTATATTTCCTGAGACAGTCAGGTAAACTGACATTGGAATAATCCACAGTATATTTCTCAAGGCGGTCAGGTAAACTGACATTGGAATAATCCACAGTATATTTCTCAAGGCGGTCAGGTAAACTGACATTGGAATAATCCACAGTATATTTCTCGAGATGGTCAGGTAAACTGACATTGGAATAATCCACAGTATATTTCTCGAGATGGTCAGGTAAACTGACATTGGAATAATCCACAGTATATTTCTAGAGACAGTCAGGTAAACTGACACTAGAATAGTCCACAGTATATTTTCTCAAGACTGTCAGTTATACTGAAATTGGAATAACCCATAGTATATTTCTCGAGACAGGTAAACTGATGTTGAATTAATCCACAGTATATTTCTCTGGCTGCTTACAGGGGATGCTTAGAAAAGCAGCATCACAGGTCCTGTTGATAGGAATGGAATCACCCCCCCCACCCCCCACCCCCACCCCAAATAATACAGCACTCACAGGAGTTTTTCAGTTAGTTTATGATCTCGTAATTTGTTTTAAACGTTTTTAACTTTTTGAAAATTTGTTTTCCAAATTTTTGTTGTTGTTGGAAGTCATGAAATCACGGCCATGGGTGCTTTGGACAGAGTCTGGTGTTGTGAACAAGGTCTGTTTATGGCTCTTCATCTGAGAGCTGTATGAATTATGAATGGTACATGCTACTCTCAACATGACAGGGAAAAGAACAGGGTGTGATTTCAAGCTTTCTGCTTGCCTTTTTGTTAACCTTTTTGCTGCCAAAGAATTTGTTCTGCAGATGCAAATCCTTCGCAAAAGAGACAGGTTAAGCCAACCACAAACATTAATTTTCTAGAATTTTGCTGCTTCTGAGCATTCCTGGACAGTTGGAAGTCACACAGAATACCTGTGACATCTTTCAGGTAGATGGGAAACACTTCATCATTGGCATCATGTGAGGGAGTTGGGATAGCTCAGCGGTAGAGCGCCAGACTCATGAGTCAAAGGTGTTGAAGTCCCAGCAGGGGCAGCGGGAGAATTTTCTTCTCCACTGTCAACTTTCTGTGCTGACTCTTATTTCAGTATCTGTTCTGCCCCTGTGTTACTGCAGTAGCATGTAAAATATCCCAGTCATTCTGCCAAAAACGCAGTTGGCAGGTTACAAATCAACACATATGCACCATACATATGTGGCTTCAAATGAAGTGACACTGTAAACTGGTGCGTGGTTTTATGGTGCACACAGAGCATTCACTGAAGTGGCAGCAGTTTCATGTGGGACCAGCCATGTAACAGCCAAACAGCGCTGTAAGTACACCACTTTGGTGAATATTCAAAACAAGTTATAAGTATAAACGGCTACAGTCATTCATTCAGAATCACTGCAACAAGAGCACAGAGAGTCTGCTAGAGAGTGGAGAATAACGCCATATAAAACCAATCAACAAATCATATGAGGTCATAAGGGCAGGCAAAGGGTTAAAGTACATGTACCTATGCATGGTTTCAGGACCTACCTCCTCAGGTCAGAGGCCACTGTGCTGTACGAAGTTTTGTACTATGACGACATCGCCACTGTCAAACATCACCTGAATGCTGCACCTCGTTCAGCCATTCATCAGGCGCTGAGTAACCCAGCCCATTACCTACAGGTAAGGCAGTGACTTTCATTTTTAACACAGGTAGGGCAGTGACTGTTTCATTTTTAACACATTGCCTACAGGTAAGGCAGTGACTGTTTCATTTTTAACACATTACCTTCAGGTAAAGCAGTGACTATTTCATTTTTAACACATCACCTGCAGGTAAGCCAGTGACTTTCATTTTTAACACATCACCTGCAGGTGAGGCAGTGACTGTTTCATTTTTAGCACATTGCCTGCAGGTGAGGCAGTGACTGTTTAATCTTTACCACATTGCCTGCATGTAAGGCAGTCAGCATTGCCTGACGCGTGTATCTGTGTTTCAGTGCCAGTGTTGCTCAGTGCATGATGGCAGCATTTCACCCACCATGCCCGATGTGTGCATCGTGTACAAGCTTCACCTGGAGTGCGGACAGCTCATCAACCTCTACGACTGGATGCAGGTCAGCTGTTTCCTTATTAACCCTTTTTCTATCAGCATCTCAACTGGCAGTGCTAACCCCTTTGTTGCCTGTCAGTGAAGGGTTTTTGGATGCAGTTTGTGCAAAGCATGCAGTTTGATGAATTGCTGGGCTTGCTATGTTAATAATATTAATAAAAGGGATCTCTGTTGCCCCCTTCTACCGCACAAGTGCCCAGAGCACTTGAAAAACACACTAAAAACACACACACACACACACACACACACGCAAATACGCTCACACACACATATCTTCCCCCACCCACCCTCTGTGGACACTGGGAATAAACACAGCTGTGAAAAAGTTTGGAAATTGTTACTGAACAGGTAAGTCTAAAGGGTAATTTTCAAAGGAGAAGAATCAGAGTCGTGGAGCGTTTGAGCCAAGCAGTCTTGTCAACTGTTTTTGTGTTTACGTGAGGGGGGACAAAGGTACAGATGTTGGATGCAGATGATAACTGTCTAGTTGGAGTGTATGGTTGAAGGAAATTGGACAGATGCTGAGGGTGTGTGCCAGCGATGAAACTGAAAAAAAGAAGATTGTGCAGTTCTTCATGCTAGATCAATGAGTAATAACAGATACTGTGAGAATAACAGGGAGGTGAAATATACTGGTGGTTTTCAAGCTCTTGTCCATCATGAATCAACACACAAGGGACTTAATTAATGCTTGAAAGATGTCGTACAAGTATAACAACAAAGGCCAGAGTCACCTACAGTAACTCTCACCTGGCATGCATGTAAATGCAAGGAACATAAACTCCACCAGAGGTATATCCTCACAGTACATTAAGAGGTACATTAACTCCCCTGTGTTTCGATTCTGCCCGAGTGCTCTGGGCCTCGTTCTGTTTCAGATGCATGTTCATCAGCTCAATGATCCTAACTTTACTCACGGGTAAGCAAAATAAAAAATTTGCCCACCATCAGACAGTATGCCAAGTCCTGTGGATTGGGAAGAGAAGTATTTGATTTGTGATGTCAAACAGCTTGTCCATCCATTGTGTTTCAGGCATTTGCCAGCATCGTGAGAGCAGAGGAACAGGAAAACAGAAAGAAAGCTTCCAAACCTGACAAAGTGCTGCAGTATCCTTGATCATATTGCACATTGTGTTTGGATGGGGGTGTGTGTGTGTGTATGCATCACTGGGTATATTGCATGTTCTAAGTTTTGGTTTAGTTCTTTTCTTGAGCTTGAAAACTTTAATACTCAAAGGTAGTAGCGTTAGGTCCATTTGGACCTATCTAACAGCCAGTTCTGACAGAGGAAGGCTAAAGGTAGGAAATCAACCATACGAAAAAGAAGAAAAAAATGATAAAGACAATTTCTTGTTTACACAGCGACTTTACTTTCAGTCATAATTCCACTGCAGAAAACCAGTGTTGGTGTAGCCTTTCTCTGCCCCATTCTCAGAGTTGTGAAGTGTCATTCCATCAGCACCTCAGTTGGCTTCCTTTACTGTGACCCAGGGCCAGGTTCATTCAGGCCGTGTCAGAGCTACAGTTCCTGGGCTTCATCAAACCAACAAAGAGAAAAACGGACCATGTGGCCAGGCTGACTTGGGGTGGATGCTGACTTGGGGTGGATGCTGACCTTACTGACTTGGGGTGGAAGCTGACCTTGCTGGTGTGGGGTGGATGCTGACCTCACTGACTTGGGGTGGAAGCTGACCTTGCTGGTGTGGGGTGGATGCTGACCTTACTGATGTGGGGTGGAAGCTACCTTGCTGGTGTGAGGTGGATGCTGACCTTACTGACTTGGGGTGGAAGCTGACCTTACTGGTGTGGGGTGGATGCTGACCTTACTGACGTGGGGTGGATGCTGACCTTACTGACGTGGGGTGGATGCTGACTTGGGGTGGATACCGAGTCTGTGGTGTATTAATGCCACTCAAAGACCTGTGGTGTGGTAAAAGGGGTGGTCTGGATGAGTGTTGTTGTTACATCAGAGAAAAACCTGTTGCTTGGCAAAACTGGGGTGGATGTTGAGTGACTTGTTATATCACACAAAAACCTGTTGCCTGGTGAAACAGGAGTGGATGTTGAGCAGCTGCTAAGACCTGTTGCCTGGTGAAACAGGAGTGGATGTTGAGCAGCTGCTAAGACCTGTTGCCTGGTGAAACTGGGGTGGATGTTGAGCAACTCGTGTATTAAATACCACACAAGTACCTGTTGCCTGGTGAAATTTGGTTGGATGTTGATAGACCATGAGCCAGCCTATACCCCCCTCCGCCGGGGGATTTTACCACATGGTAATTTCTGGGTACCTTGACCATCAAAGCACACAGTTTTCAGGTTGTCTGCAAGTGAGCTGTTGCTCTTTGTGTCTGTGGTGCTGGTTCTAATGAATGCACTATATGGAATTCCAAATTGCGATGACCTTGTCTCTTAGCAACTCATTTATTATGACAAAAAAGGCCATTTCCATATATTGTTTGATTATTTGAACAGTTTAATATGTTGTAGCTTTCAGTTTCTCTTTGTCTTATATGTGTCCTTGTTATTGGGCACTGCGGACGCAGAAATATTAAGGTCCCCCTGTTAAACCCTCAGAGCTGACCAATGTTTTCCCTTAAAAGCACGGAGTAGGTCAGAATATAGCCAAATATGCTTAGTCAGTGCCATAATTTCTTCCTTGTCCTAATTTCCGCTTCCCCGGTCCATTCACCTTAATTTTTTCCAAATCCTCTCCATACTTTTCAATTGCGTTAGTCTTGGCTGAAGCGAATTCCCGCGTTAGTCTGCGAAATAAAATATGTCACACTGCTCATAGTCAACTGATTTAAGCAGGTTCTCACGCTGAGTGCCTGCAGAATATAAATAGGCACCAAAACGTGTGTTACTGTGCCTCAAAAAGGTGATTTAGACATACTTGTGATCTGATCAACTGTTCTTTAATTTTGTACTGAATACATTACAGGGAATCTGTCTGGAAGTATCTTTTGCAGTTGTAGATAGTGATATGTGCTAATTATTGACTGTTTTGGCTGGGATGTTTGCTACTGATTGTGTTCTGTGTAGAACAGTGAGCCAGCTTTTTGCTCGTAAGAAGCTGTGACTGTGATTTGTCCTGAAGTGCCCTTGTGCGGTTGATGAGGTATACAAATCCAAGAACTAAATAACTTAAACATGTGCAATGGTGCAGTCCAGATATGGTAGATGAAATATATGAGTATATACCGAATCTGCATGGGAATCACACATTGTGCTACTTTATGAATGACTGCAGAATTATTTTAAAACAAAAGAACCTGTCGGAAGGGAGTGATGTAAGATCCTCCAAAAAGCGAGAACAGCAAATCCGTCAGCAACCACAACGCTAGCTGTTGCCCAGTGACAGATGTCTTGTTTGTGAAAAGACTTGAATACAAGAAAACAACATGTTGAAAACATTAGTCAAATGTGTGTCAAAAACAGCTGAGGAGAAGCTCATTACCATGCCACCTGTCAGAGAAATTACACTCGAGAGGATGACAGACACCAGGAAACCGTCAAAGACACTAAAACCATTGAAGAGCAAGCTTCCAACAAGACCATATAAACATTATTTTCAGTACATCGTTCAGTATGTTATGGGCAGAATCATTTGGAGACAAAGAGATTACCACATTAAGGAAGAATTATGAAACTGGAACATTCCATGCATCTTCTCTGTAGAGGTAAATAAGTGATAGATGTCAACAAAATGTGTCAACACACATCATCTTTGTTGAACAGTCACAATGCAACCATGCAGAGATGCATTGATAATGCACATCGAAAGGGCCAGCTTTCAAGCACTCTTGATATTCCGCAGTTAAGGCAACTGAAACCATTCCTCGAGCAGATGGCCATGGCTTGCATACTGTGAATGGAAAAGTGGGTGGTATACTGGACAGTTTTTTCATGCCGCAAGACCTGGTTAAAATCCAGGTGGAGCAACCCCAAAAGGAAGATAAGTATCAAGAATGCACAGAGCTTGAGAATCTTGATGGCTTCAGGTTTGAGGCTGACATATATGTCTAAGCTGGACATGCATTCAGTGACACTCAAAGTAAGGGACAGTCAGGTTTGGCAACCTTCTATGGCACCGGCTTTGGTATCTTTGGCTGGGAAAAATACACCCAAGCTATAATGATAAGCAGTAAGAAATAAAGAGAGTAATGCGTTTAATTTTTCTTTCTTTTTTCTTTATCAGATAACAATTTCAGAAAGTCAATAATGATCTGTCAAATCATTGACAGTGTGGACAATCACTTTGGTGAATATCTTTGACATTTTCTAGTTGTTCGTCTGTATTCTTGGCGTAATAGCAAAGAGCCTGCTGACTGCAAGCTGATACATGAAATTGTCCACCATGCTGAATTAAGCCAACCAGAGATGCGATACGGTGGCATCAGGCTCCTAAACCTAAACTGTTTTACTGAGACATAACAAAGGCAAAGCTGGTAAGTTTTACATTATTATTAGTGATCGCTTTTATATAGTGCTATTCTCCGCTTTCGAGCAGACTCACGGCACTCGCATGTGATTCTACATGAGTGAATAGCTTTTTATAGCGCGTTTTTGAATATCCACCGAAGTGGTGTACTTACAGCGCTGGCATGGCTGGTGCCACATGAAACTGCTGCCATCTCGGCGCATTCTGTGTACACCATACAACCATGTACCATGTCACTTCACGCAAAGCCACATACATAAGGTGTATGCATGTTTAGCTGTAACCTGCCACCTGCAGTTTTGGCGGAATGACCGGCGTCTTTTACATGCTACTGCAGTAACACAGGGGTGGAACGGACACCGAAATAAGAGTCAACACAGGAAGTTGACCCCAGAGAAGAAAATTCTCCCGCCGCTCCTGCAGAGATTCGAACCCGCGACCTTTCGATCACGAGTCCGGCGCTCTAACCACTGAGCTGTCCCCGCCCCCGTACATACATCGGGCATGTTTCTCATCTATCTTCCATGGGGTATAGAGCACTGTGAAACTGATTTCAGGTTAAATGGAGGTAGACCAGTGAATAAGACAGCACCTGTAGTGGTTTTGTGGAAGTAGTTTATTGAGATTTGAACATATGTGCATTTTTGTAAAAGGTTGCTTAACTTTTGAACTTGAGTATATTCTATTCCGTGACATCATCCATTAATGCAGGTGTTAATCAAACATTCTCTATGACTCTTTCAGTCGCCATGATATATTTGGTGGTAAATGAAGCAATTTTGTTCAATATTTTTACACGAGCATTGTACAAAATTATGCAACGTGACATTTTTCTTTTTTAATCTTCATTAATCCCACACACATAATTCAGGCCACCATACCTGGGTAAGACAACAGCAGCCGCAAGAGCAGTGCTACCCACTGATACCAGCATGTGCAGTATTTCTGTGTGTCCAAAGAATGGTATAGCTGCCTGTTGTTTGGGATTTGTAGGGGACATGCCCATTTTAATAGATGCTATTAAGCTGCTATGTACCATCTCAGATAATCCCTAAAAGCAGAACAGTTCATCTTGCAGACAAGCAGATATTGAAAAGACACATAATGAGCTATCCAAAAATCATTGTCTCCAATTGGTTCGATATCTGGCCCATGGACTAATGCCACACAAAAACCTGTTCTCTGGTGATGTTGACTGAGTGTTGTAATTACTATTAGACAACACAGGTATTTCTGGTAACTGTAGTGGTGTTGAGTGACTGTCTCACACAAAGTCCTGTCATCTTATGAAATGGAAGGTGGATACTGGAAGGACTGTTGTACTCATAAGTTACGCACAAATCTGTTGCCTGGCTAAACTCGGGTGGTGTGTTACTGCTGATATTCATTTGACAGTCGGGTGGTGTGTTACTGCTGATATTCATTTGACAGTCGGGTGGTGTGTTACTGCTGATATTCATTTGACAGTCGGGTGGTGTGTTACTGCTGATATTCATTTGACAGTCGGGTGGTGTGTTACTGCTGATATTCATTTGACAGTCGGGTGGTGTGTTACTGCTGATATTCATTTGACAGTCAGGTGGTGTGTTACTCCTGATATTCATTTGACAGTCAGGTGGTGTGCAAAGGACACATGAATCGGGAAGAATGATGCAACCCTGTGTGGTTAACATGTCGCAATCTCTATTGATTCACCAGTCAGAGACTGAACATTTGCAACTGCAGAACCTCAGCACATTGCAGTGTGCTCTGCGCAGTGTATGAACTGAAAGGTTCAGGTTTTTTCTGCTTCAGTATTTTTGGTCATGGTGACTTACACCCAAGTCTTCCCTCTAGTTTCCCTGTCAGAGACAAAAACAAACTTGGTAAATGGAATCACTGCATAAACAGTCCATCGCCATGTCTCACTTCTCAGCACATGCAAAACAAGAACTATCACAACTCCATGCTTTCCCAAATCCCAGTCTACGATCCACAAACGCCATAACAATGCACTTGATGGGGGAAGAAAAATGTTTTATTTCATTTTCATTGTTATTCAGCATGGGAACCGAGAGGGCAAAAAAGCAACAAATGGTTCACACAACAATGCTGTGCTCACACAAGATGCTGCTGTGAACACATGATGATCGGTAACAACTCATTGCACTGCCATTTTCTTGTAGCTGTCTACACAAAAAACTACCAACACTGTGAACACCACTGCGCTCTTATTGATTCAAAGACTGACACACACAATGCTGACCTAGTCTACTGTGTAGGAATCAAGAAGAAAAAAGGTCTACAGCCTGGATGCAAGATGAAAACCATAAAGCCTATCCAAAAATGTTATACGGACAAGATTTACAACCATCAAACCCACATCACATTATAAGAACCAAAAAAGATGTGCTACATACATATAACAATGGACAGGAAAGAGACTAAATTTTGCAAAACTTTAAGATGTATGAAAGACCCACAAGAAAGCATTAATCAAGTATTAAACATCAGTCAAATTAATGTTCAAGTATGTTCACATAGTTGCGTAACTCCATCTGATGTGCAAGGCACAAGTCTTGGGTGATACAGTTTTTCTCTTTCAGTTCTGGCCTTGGAAAACTCCAAATACTGAATCCAGCATTCAGCAGTTGTAATTAATACAGATTTAAGTGTAAGTAAATTGCTGAACAATTCTGTTACACCCACATAATTATGTACACAAAATGTTGACACTGTTACTGTAGTAGCAGCAACATCTGGGCAATAGTCACACTAACAAGCACAAAACCAAAAAAATGAAGAAACTGACAGTGTTTGTCTGTTAAATGGATGTGTGATCACCCACTCACTTGGTGTACTGCAATATCACCCTAAGTGAGAAAGGACACTGCTATACATGATACACACACCGCAAAATTGGTGCTTTCCTATCTCAAATGATTCTTTTGGCAACCCAGTAAGAACTAGGCATTCAATCTATGGACTAGACAACAATTTCAGCATCATTTTTTTCCACCTATGCAAAGAGCCATGAGCAAAAATTAGAGTTTCAGATATACTCCATTAACTTTATTGTTTAGCGCTAACTAGTAGTGCCATGTTTGGAGAGAAACGTCCAGGTTCTGTTAATGTGCAAAGAGCCATGAGCAAAAATTAGAGTTTCAGATATACTCCATTAACTTTATTGTTTAGCGCTAACTAGTAGTGCCATGCTTGGAGAGACATGTCCAGGTTCTGTTAATCAGGAGGCATGGCTCTAAAACTGTTATGATTTGTGCGTGTGTTGGGGGGGGGGGGGGGGGGATTGTGACAGAGTTGTGTACTTTTGGTGCTGTTAAAAACACAGCTTTCCTGACCCATGACAATGATTAAAAAAATTGCCTTGAACATTAGGTTGAGTGAGTCTTCCACTTTTAGGAGTGATCTGAAAAAAATAGTGAAGCAAGGTGTGAAACCACTCGGTGCATCACCGCTAAACTCGATCAGCCATGGTCAAACATGGCAGCTGTGAAACCACTTGGTGAATCACCACTAAATCAGCCAAAGTGAAACATGGCAGCTGTGAAACCACTTGGTGAATCACCACTAAATCAGCCAAAGTGAAACATGGCAGCAGTGAAACAACTTGATGCGTTACCACTAAACTCAATCAGCCAAGGTGAAACATGGCAGCTCCCATGCATTGATGCACAGCAAGTACAAAAGTTGTGAACTGCCTTCAAAATGCCTGTGAGCTTGTTTCCCTGATGGATTCCCACAGTTCACCTGGACAGCATAGTCAGCCAACTCCAACTTTGTTGGGTAATAGGTGTGAGTGTTTAGGCTGTATCTGTGTACGCATGTTTGTAACCAGAGGATGCTTGTCCACAGTCATCTTGGCTTGCTGCGCCACTGTGGACTGATCCTTGGCATAAAAGAGCGGAATTGATGTGCACAAGCTCTCTGCTATTTTGTGTGTGTGTGTGTTTTTGGGGGGGTGGGGTGGGGGATTAGTTGAGCCTTTCCGTATAACTTTGCATGCAAGGAAAAAGCCACCACCACAAAATACTGCCTTCCTTCACCTTCAAGCACAACTGACAGAGTAAACCACGGCACCAACATATTATTATGACCCAAGCCATCAGAAAGCAGAACTCTGAAGGCACTTTAACACACTCGTGACGGTGACCCTGGGGATTATCATACTGCTTGGTTATGCATGTCAAATTCAAGATTCGTCTCTAGTCTAAGGTGACCTTCACATCACCTAGTTTCCCAAACACTGACAGTAAAGAAGCCCAGCTTAAATGTATATTGCCATATATTTGCATTAAATAATCACATGCATACATCTTGCAAAGAACAAGAATGGTATGTGATTTCTGCTCTGGGATCACAACCAGTTGACCATTTCATCTGGATTCACTAGAGCACCAAACATTCAAAATGCATACACCTTTAGGCTTATTAGAAATTCAGCCACATTTCAACAACATGCTGCTTTTGCACATTGTATGTTTTTGGCATCCATACCAAGGCTTTTAGCCACAGGACCATCTCATACCAGCTGTACATGGGATGTTTAACAAGTACAACTATAACACCAAGCACATGGGTGCTTTTCCTTCCATGTTGTACAGAGTTCTGTATTGGAGAAAAATTGACTGGGGGGTGTGGGGGGGGGGGGGCTGCCTGAGTTGCACTCATTTAAATGACCCATGTGACTGCTGTGCACCCTGTTTTGGGCTAGTATTTTTTGTACATTCTACCCACCTAAAATCAGCTGAAGCCTATATATGTACCCAGAAGCAGCATGTACATGACAGTATTTAACTGCACCTTGCACCCCAGGTGGTAATGAAGAACTGTGCCTAACACTATCACCACCAGAATGATTTCTGCTGCTTTTTATATATTTTATTTTTGATAGTATTTATCATCCCTTTGAAGGAATTCAGGTCACAGCAGCTGCAAGAGCAGCACACCCATTCCTAGCAGTGTGTGCAGTATTTTCTTGTGTCCACACAATGGTATGGCTCCCAGTATTTGAGGTTTTTAACGTGCGCACACTTGTTGACACATTCGACTGCACACAGAGCAGTACAGACACTGTAAGAAAGTCTGCACTAAAAGTCAACTGGAAGAAAAATCCACACCAGGAACTCAAATTCATGTCAGTATTGCAACAGGCCTTTCAGTTGGAAGCTCTACCAAATGAGCTATCCCCACTATACAGTATAATGGGCAATGATGCAAGATAGCGCGCCATTTTTTTTACCACTTCATCACCATGAATGCATGAAGGCCATATGCCGCAGTAAAACTGAAATCGTTTGGCCATTTTGCTTTCTCACCTGTAACACAGGCCTATGAGAGCACTTTTTCATCAGGAAAATGTATGGGTTGGGGCAGCAGTGGGGCTAATCATGAAGGGTAAACTCACCGGAAAGCACTCAACCAAAATGACAAAGGGATACGCTTGAACCATTTTCCAAATAAACAGGAGTGTGACAGGAGCAGTTCAAAACATGTACAGCAGCCAATCCGGCCTTCAGGTTCCAACCAAAATGTCAAATCCTATACAACACACACTGGGAAGCCTGTTCTTGAGACAGTTTTAGTTTATGACCCATAATAGCATTAATACTGTCAACAGTGGTAGGAAGTCCAGTGTAGTGGCTATTTCCATAATTCACCATGTGATGGTGGTACCAAAACAACTTTACACACATCATTGTCAAATGTTGCTGAAACAATGTATCCACCTTGTTCTTTGCATCAGAGGTGCAGGAATCTGGTGGGCAGCTCTCAAAATATTTGTTCCGGTAGCACTGGAAGGTCTGTTATTAAGCATCCCTTAAAGGAAGGAACCTTTAATAATGAACATTCAAGTTTCATCTAAACACATCATTAACTGCACATAAAAACAATTATCAAAGTGCCAACATCAACACTCTCTTTCTGCTTTCTTGGTGATGTAAGAGTGTTTGACAACTTCAAGCCATAAAGCTTCTTGTATAAAGCTTCAGCCACTAAACACAACAGCAGCTGCAACAGCTTCCACTTCTAGTACAGCATCTTCCCAAGCTAAACCAACCTAAAAATCAACGGTGGTTGAGAGTTGTGGTCCTTGCGATTGAGAGTTGTGGTCATTATCACTGAAATAATTATGAAATAAAAGAGTTCTGAGAACAAACAAAAAAAGATAAAAGAGGGGTGTTCTCACATAGGGGTTGGTTTCACTGTAACACTAACAGGCCAAGTACCACAGGAAATGCAGGATTTTAAACTGAATCCAGCACTTCCCACACTGATCAAATTCACTTGCAAAACAAAACCACTTTTATGGACACAATGTTTAGCAATGAACACAGTGTCTACACATGTGTCACTTATTCAGCACTGCACTCATCATAAACAGGGTTGAAAACAGGGACTGGCTGGAGGAAAGAAACAGCATGTTCACTTTATTTTTATCCTCTCAAAAAAAAACACAGGAAAAACAAAACCTTCCAGCACCAGCAGAAGTTTTTCACACACTGATAAAAACAACACACTCTCAGCATGATCATAATATATTTTACAACTGTGCTAAACTGTCATTACAACATTAGATCTAGTCATGTTAATCTGACACATATGAATCTCATCTGTGTTTACACATAATTATAACAGAAAATGAAGAGGTAAAGAAAGACATTTAAAAATGGCACAATTTACAAATGTAAACTTTAAATAAACTGTGATGACAATTGTTTATTTCTCTTGCTTCATGTGTAACAGTCAACAATTCATAAGTGATTATGCTGATGACATGACTTACTGAGAATTAGATTTCAAGATACTGGTCACAATCATACTGCATTATCATAAATAAAAACTGACCTCTGAAGAACTACCTTTATGGCTTTAATCATCAAAGTACTTTGCTAGGAACCACACAGTCCCTGTGTCATGGAACCCATACTTTTCATAATTATACCAACCGATATGGGTCTGAGTCTTCACCCAGTTACAGACCCACAACATAGGAACTGTGTACCATGCTATGAACACAGTCTGTACATCATGAGTGTGTGGCCACCCATACATTTGTTTACTCCCTGGCTAAACAATCTTGTCTGCTTATGACCAGTGATATATTTAGGAGTACTGAAGTTCCATGGCAAAAATCCTGAGCACTTGTGAGCTTTTGGTGTGTGAATGGGAGGCTGGGTCAGTGGGTCCGTCAAGTCAGCCTCTAAGTGAGCCACCAGTCCAAGTTATACCGCATGCATATATCGCCTACAATGGAATCTGGATAAGGTGGTTGAGAAATGTCTGCAGAATGCACACCAATAGTCAGAACAAACAACCACCATGAGCAACGGGGAATAGTAAACTTGGATTTAAGGTCAGACTGTCAACTGCACAGGGTCACCTCAGGACGATCAAAATCTATCATAAGCAAATTTCAGAACTCTTTTCATGAATATAAACTCTTCCTCCAGTCAAATCTACAAGAACAGCATGGGACAAGTGGAACACAGCTTCCATTAGTTTTAAAAGAGCTGTTACCTAAAATATGCAACACAGTAACTAAATTTTATGCATAACTGAAAGCACAGATGTATGTGATGCTGCTTAATGCCCAAACATTAACAACAAACTGGTAAACTGATGAATGGTGCAGCATGAATCACTGACCACAGGTATTTTCAGAAATCCAAAGAGCACAAGACACTGACATTGTGTTAACATGTTTAGTTACCTGTCAAGTTCATGCTGAGACTAAGAGTGGCTCAGTTGAGTCAGTGAGTTGGTCATGGTATGCTGACTCAAAAAGACTAGAATCATATTGTGCTGGAGACAATGACAAACGCAGATAAGTAGAGCACAAGACAACGTCAAAATGATCAAACAAAACTTTCATGCTGAGATAGCGAAGGTCATAATATAAATTTATATTATATCAATATGTGCCATTAGTATCACACCATATTATGGATAATGACAAATTACATAAATTTACAGATGAGAAAACCAGAACACAAACCACTGACAGTGCCAAGCATTTTTAGTTCATACTGATATGGTATATATCAACTACAGATCTTTTATTATTTAATACACCTAGAGGTAGACAACCTATCAGATTCGTGATTAAATATTTACTAGTACTGTAGTAGTAGTACTACCACAGCACTCCCCTAAATGTCCTGCTTAGTTAGGAACATAAACCTCACAGGATGCACATAAAACAGAGCTATTTTGAGGCAATTTTTCAGATTTTGTTGGCAACGAGGACAGGCATTAACATCAACTTAGACTGAGAGGGCTAGAGAGAAACAGAACAGATTATTTCTTTACAATCAGTCAACAACTTCAACTCTTCTTCATCGATATTTCATCTTTTCAGTTCTGGGCCTCCATGCTTTGAGCAAGACAACACTGAAATAAAGTCCAAAGCCATGGATTTGTGTGCAGATGGCGAGGAACAACGCCCACAACACCACAGCTGGCATTCCAAACATGACGTACGTGTACTTCCTTTCCGAAAAATAGGCCAGCATGTCATTCCTCAAATCCACAATGCCAAAAACAACAGGCACAATCCCAAAGACAACAGTGCCCAGCATGTACTGTTTGAGCAGGAAACTATGGTTCTGTGGGGTGGAGCGCCAGCCAATCACAGCAGAGACGAGACTGAAGAGCCAGGCGTACTCCCACGGCCGAGGGTGAGGCAGGTCCCAGCGCCGAAGAGCCATGATGTTGAAGCCAAAGAGAGAGGTGATTCCCGGAGCCAGGCGAATCAGCATCAGGAGGCCTAGGATCATGTGGAGGAAGACGTCGAACCGCAGCCTTGTCTTGTTCAGGGAACTAAAACATAAAAGTGTCACTGTTAGTAACTGAACAAACCAAGCTGTCCAAGGGCTATTGTAAAAGAAGACATCAACCCACACCTTTGTCCTCTTCAGGAAAATGGCACAAAAGATGACGCAGGGGTCGCGCTCATTGCAGAATTTTGTGTAAATATTGCATTTTTCAGGTGCCATATGCATTTTAGCCACATCACTGCATCATCATATGCAAAATGACAACACTGATTTAACAAGTTATGCCTCACTGGTGGATGCCGCATCACTCAACACCAGATCTACTTGCAAACTCAGTGTCATCTCAGCCATTCAAGTCCAGTCAATGAAGGGTGGGTTCTGGATAGCGAAATAAACACATAATTCCACATAAACTACCGTAATTTTTGGACTATAAGGCGACGGTGAAACTTTTCCTAAAATCTTATCCATGTGCCTTATACTTATAGTCGGTAGTGCCCTGTCTGTGAATAAAATTTGCATACTTTTCCAAGAAAAAAAGAAGAAGAATATGAAACCGAATTCTAACGAACCCGTATAGATCTGGAAGAAGATTGGTTCCCGTATCAGACTGGCCAGACATTTTGCCAAACTGATCAGTGATATATTCTGGTCAACTGACGGAGGACACGATCCCAGATGTGGAATTTGAAACCAAGCAGTATACCTACTTTGCCAGCGTGTAATATCAGAATTTACTCAAAGGTAGATTATGAAATCAAAAACAAAACACACGTCGACACCGAATACGAATGAGAGAAAATGGCGGCAGCCTCGACTTCAACTTTCTCTCATTACTAAATCCCACAGTAGATGAGAATTGGGTTTGCCAACATCGTCTGCTGCAGTTCTTCCTTTAAAAATGATGTCATGTACGATGTTCCGATCTATTCAAACTTTTTCTGTGAATGGCAAATTTACTGAACATTACCACTTTTTTTTTTGCACGGATAGACCTTTTTACTATTTTCATCTGCTCACGTTATAGACTGTGAGCTACAGTCAGGTTACTTCATCATTTTGGCTTTGTAATGTGTGCTAATTCAAGGCTATATTGTACGCATTTTTCATGCCACTGACGCAAAATATGTAATGTTTTGCGTCGGTTGATGTAAATCTCTGAAAGCCAGCACGACCCCTGAAGCGTAATAAACATAACAACACAGTTAGGAAGACGAGACATGAAGCTTTTTTCAACAGTAATTTTGATTGAGATTGGATGAAAAACACAAGAAATTAGTCAATGAAAATCGCTAAAAGTAAAACTTGACCAATTTAGTTAAGTGAAACGCAGCCAAGAGCACTTTAGACTACCTACTATTCACTGATTTCTTTCAGAAACTCCTGTTTGTAGTTGTAGTCTTGTACTAAGCTGCTCCCATTCCTAAAGAATGTGTTTTCACTATCTTGCATTTCAAATGTTGGTGAAATGACTCAGAACATATGTATTACTATTACTATTAGATGTAAAGTGCTGTAACAGGACCGTTGAATGCAGGGTATGACAATACAATTTTTTTCACTTGCCCTGTAGAACAAGTGTCAAGTAGATGAATTTTCTACTTGCCCGAGTGGCTAAACTAGTTGCCCATGCCCGATTCTTATAATCTTAAACAAACAGAACTGCCACAATGACTCAAAATCTAGTGCTGGAATTGAAATATGATACTCTCAGTAAAATCCAAAAAAAAAAAAAAAGCCTCATAACATTAACAACTTGCCCGTTCAGGCAGGCCACAAGATCTTCACCTGCCTGACCGAGTATGTTACCTGCCCCAGGCATTACTCATTGTCATACCCTGGAATGTTAGAAAAAAGAGAGCGTCAAACACTTGGAGGAATCAGCAAAACTGTCAGATCACTAAGCTGCATGACTGACAAAAAGTGACATGCCTTGTGGCCTATTGCATTTGCATCATTCACTTTTGTCAGGTCACTGGTTCAAATTCAACCATGAGCCGTTTTTATTGAAAAACTCAGTTATGTTTATAATGTTACAAGTGCCTTTTTATTAATTTTCACTTTACTATTTTTCATTATTATTTGTTAAATTTGGTTATCAAGTGGTTGCGCTGGGTCAGTTTTCACAGCACAGTGATTGAGTGAAGAAGAAAAAGAAAAAGAAGAGGCAGTTTTTCTTGGACGTTCACAGTTCACCTATCCTCATGGACACAGGTTTCATTGTTCACCTATTGATAGTTACTATTCACAGTGGTCACTTATAGTTACTGTGTAAGACTAAGAGTTGCAACATTGTTGAACTGCATTGTTTCCCTAGTCCTTCTAAAAAAGAAAAGAATCTTTTGCACAGCCGTTATAAATGTGGACTCTGATTCATAAGATCCTGCATGTAGCACTGAAAAACCCACTCCCTCCCCTGCATCCCCTCCTGAGTGCAGCAGAATCTTATCTTCTTCTCAGTCGCTGCTACACTAAGACTAAGAATCCAGTCTGCAAAATGAATGTAGCCGTCTTCTCCAGTTCTTCCTTGTTGCCGTAGAGTTTGGTGTGTAACTGGACTGCCGTTGGCCATACATTTGTACTTCTGCAAACAGCAAGAACAAATGTGTGGCCAACGGCAGTCCAGTTACCCACCAAACTCTCCGGCAGCAAGGAGAAACTGGAGAAGATAGCTACATCTTGCAGACTGGACTATCAGTATAGCAGCGATCGAGAAGATACGATTCTGCTGCATACGGGAGGGGATGCGGGGGGAGGGCGTGGGTTTCTCAGTGCTGCATGTAAGCCCCTCTGATCCACTCTGTGTAGATTATTCAATGAAGATTGTGTAAGCCAAGCTGTTGCAGCGCAAGCCACCTGCTTAGCCCAAGGTTACTGAACTCGATTCGTGACACTGAATGTCTGCACGTGTATGACTGATTATCCAGCTCGCATACCTGATTTTGTACTGCCATGCGATGCTTTCTCTGTGCCAGTGGTCACTGCCATCTGAGCCGGCAGGCCTGACTCCATACTTTGATGCCATTCCCACGAAAGAGTTGTGTTGCTCTGAACCTGAAGATTTTCAGATGTGACACCGAAAACGAACGTTGCAAGGCCAGCAGGTTCCGGAGAGGAAGTTGTGTTACCGAAAATGGCAACTTCCGTTTCATCGTCTACACCGTTAAAAATATTTTAGATTGTCACTCTTAAGTTGTATTTGGCAACTGTATGCATTGATAGCTATTTTTGTGCTCTAAAGAATATTTTTATGAACAAAAGTGCCGAATATTGCAGTCAAACTTAAAGATATCGCTTTTATTTACATTTTAACGTTGTAAAAAGGCTTGTCGTGTTTAGACTTGATACAACATGGCGGCACTTTCAACTGAATAAAGCCCACTTTCAGTTCTCCCACAAATGTGATGATGAATCCTCAGTTCAATCCTGCGCAAGTCTATGCAGGCCTCAGAGGAAACTCCAGGCCGACAGTGAAGAGAGTCGAAACCGGCGATGCAACGGAGGAAGGCGTCTTTATCACTGCGCGTGATCGGCAGATACGAGTAACCGGGGTTGGTGAAGTCTCCGTTCCCCCCGACCGTTTCTCCTTGACGATATGCATTTCTACAAAGAAAGATAATGCGCAGGATGCCAAAAATAGCGTCACGCGCAGGCTGGACTATGTGAAACAAACACTGACAAACCATAACGTTCAGGTGAGTGTTTTTGAAACGTGACAGAAATTTAGGTTTAAGTTTTCTTTAACCATGCAGTGTACTACATAGGCCTTTCCCGGCTCCCTCCTGATTCCGCGCATCCCTTCCAGTGATTCCCCGGATCTGGGTTAGCTAATGTTAGCGACCCCCCCCCCCCCCATCCGATTTGTGTTAAGATTAGGGTTGGCAACAGTGTCAGGTTATAATTATATGCACACACACACACACACACACACACACACACACACACACACACACACACACACACACACACACATTGTGTCATTACCACAGGGTTCAAGGCGAGATCAAGAGGAGGGAGGTGGAGCTGGACCCTCAAGTTAGCCCAGAAGAGATAATGAGCAGGGAGGTGGAGCTGGGCTGTGAAAGTTGGACTTCTTTCACTTTGGGTTGTTCCTCAGCACTGCAACGGACATTGTCCTTGTGACTCTGCCCAGCATGGCAGTTGAAACAGAAATTGCATGGTGCAGACTTCTTTCACTTTGGGTTGTTCCTCAGCACTGCAACGGACATTGTCCTTGTGACTCTGCCCAGCATGGCAGTTGAAACAGAAATTGCATGGTGCACTAGTCGCTGCACTATGGCGAGGGGACACCACCATAACATTTCCATTGTTCTGGCGGTGGTCCACACTCTCTCCGGTCTTTTTCGGGCAGTATCCGCAGTCGAGCCTTCACTCTCTCGTCCCGTTCCCCCCCCCCGCCCCCCCCATCCCCGTCCCTAATAGGCAACCTCGCTTCTGTGGACGTAAAGCAATATGGTCATGGTCAAGTGTTGGGAAATGTTTTTATTTTTTGTTTTGCGCTGTAAAGTGACAAAATAGCATGATGATTGTGGTCGCTTCACACTCACAGGAAGAAGAAGGTCTGTATTATATGTGCAATCGGAAGGGTGGTGTACTGAAAGATCACCAAAATTTAGGTTAAAAATGTTTCTGACTTTCTAGTATCTGAGCCACTGTGTGTCTAAAATGTTTTGATAAGCTTTTCCTTCTTCTTCTGCTTTTTAACTAAGTGTAGCCTATTTCAATCAACATGTTAGATTGGAAAACTGTCTGAGTGTCTGCTACTGTGCTAGTAAGTAATATTACTATTATAAAAATAATACAGATTTATAATTTATTCTGTAGTGGAATCTGTGAGTGTAAAGATCACCCTGCAAAGCAAAGGCAAAGACTAAGGCGGTCTTTAAAAGATGAATTGTTCTTTTGTGTTGGAGGGGGACAAATGGAAATTTATAAAGACTAAAACAGTAAAAGACTTTGATGAAAATAAGAACAAAACAGTTCCAGAGCAAATGGAAATGATTTCATTCAATTTTAAAAGAGATTATTATCATTATGAATATTAACTGTAGTTACTGTCATCATTAAAAGACATTATTATTATTAAAAGTTTATGTTTGTCATAAACTGCAGGAGAGTGAGCAGGAGCTGTACAGGCACATGCACCGTGTAGAGTCAATGGTGCACCTGGATGTGGAGATGCGTGTGCAGTTTGGGGACTTGCAGCGCTGTCAGGCTGTGGCAAACCTCTTGGTGGAAAAGCTTGACAGCAGCGTGTCAGTCAGTCTGCCTGAGTGCTTCCACTCCAAGAACAGTCTGCAAGTGGCCAGGTATTTGTGAATCTGCAAGTGTGTGTATATAAATATGAATGCATGCATAAATGAATATGACTGTATCACATGTGTGCCTATGAGTATATTATAATTATATATGAATATCACATGTAACTGTGTGCATGTGTATCTGTGTGTGTGTGTGTGTGAGAGAGAGAGAGGGGTTGGTGGGTTATCTGCAACATTACATGCCTGGCTGTTACTAATGTTAGTGTTAATCTGCATGTTTGAGATCAATCCGTTGGTGTCTGGGTGCTTTGTTGTATAATTATCACAGTTTGTCAGTAGGGCATCTATTTGACTGCAACTGTTCAGTTTGTCTACTGAATATGGTGGGTTTGTAATTGTATGATTTATTATCATAATTCTAATAATACATATTTGCAGACTATCTGATGAAGAATATTTGTCTCTGTGTTATTTAACCTTTACTGAAGCACACCCAGCAGTTGCAATCTCTTTTTAGAACTGATGTACAGCAAACACAATGTCTTGAAAAAATGCATACAACTAACTTTAGATGAAACCACACTCGCTGACACTGTGACAGTGATTTTAAAAAAATACAAATTCAACAATCCTGGGCTTACCTGGTTGAAATTTTTCCTCTCACACCTACTGCATAATTCTGTGCAAGCCCAATGGATAAGACTTTAACAGTAGCACTGCTTTGGGTATCCTCGAGCCTGGGACCATCTATGGCATTGACTGTCAACATTTTTCACCAGTGCCTGGTTAGATCTCAGACTTCTATTGGTCCTGGCAGATTCCTGGCTTCTTTTTTTTTTACCTTCTTGACTTGGTATCCTGTTGTAAACCAGCTCAGAACTAGTGGAAGGAATTCATGACAATGAAGGGAAAAAAGGAAGTTTTCTGAATTGTCTTTTGTAACATTATGCTGAGAACTCTACAAAATGTGGTCAGTCCTGCATGCAAATGAATGGCGGGAAACTAGTAGTGCGGCTGGAAATAGTCATAGACAGTGAACTACCACTGACCTTGTTCAGTGTCACCCACCCTAGCCTGGCAGCTGTCAAAGTTGTGTTCTGAAAAAACAACTTCTCACCCCAACACCAGAGAGACAGAGACTGAGCGAGGGAGAGACTGCTTAAAGCCTTTAATTAAAATGCATTCTGTCATACAGATCTAGACTTTTTGCATATACAGCAAACACATGGGGTTTGAACAGTTGTGTAAAACTAAAAGGGGTTGATATATAATTTACATCTGTGTAGTTGGTGTTTACTCTGGAAGTGTAATTACCCTCTTTCTTCCTCTCAGTTTGTGAATGTGATGTTATTCCTTTTTCAACCCCCAGATTTCTAGGCAAGACACAGACACATAACCTCATGTAACTTGTAAAAATGTAAAGTCCATGAATGTTTTCCTTGTCGGATAATAAATAGTGCTACTCTCTTTGTTTTCCTGTAAGGAAAAAGTCCAGTTTGATGGCCATTCACAACGCCAAGGAGAAAGCCAAGGAAATGGCCAGGTTTGTTCATCTGGTTGTGGGTCGGCCTATCAACATCAGTGAGACAGAGACCAAGGAGTGGGAGAGCAACCAATTGGAAGAGGCGGCAGATCCAGACCACTTCCTGGCCATTCAGAACAAGTTGGAGAGTGCTACCATCAACATACGCAGTGAAGTGACCATGTGCTTTGAACTGAAATCGAAAGGGAAGATGAAATCGGCTTCTTAACAGTAAATAATACAACACAATGACATGTTGTTTCTCCTATTTTTCTTTTTTTGTTGCTGTTGTTTTGTCTGTTGGGTAATTGTTGTTAAATAAGAATGTCTTTTTGTGTTTCTGTTTGTCTGCTTAAGCTGAGATTGTAAGTAATAATACATTTGTGTGTTAAGTTCTTTTCTTTGATCATTTTGCTATCTACTTGTAGTTTGTTTTTGGGGGGTACATTTTTTAATTCATTTTATTTTAATTTAGTCTAGTCGAAAATTTGAGTACAATAAACTTAAATAATCTCCCAAAGGCAGTATGAATGGACCAGATCATGAAGATGGGATACAGTACCAGATGTAAGACTAAGAGGCTTGATGTGGGTGAATGGTTGTTAGAACAGTCTATACTGAAATTTATCTGCATTTTGTACCTGCCAAATACTAAATTTTGTTTACTCACAAGGGCAGACTTTAAAAAAAATCTTTACATAACCCAAATTTGTGTGTCTGGCATTGGACTTACTTAGACAGACTTGATGTCTTGTGTAAATGCACAACCAAATAATTCATTTTTGATGTAATATGTGCAGCTTTTATTTTCTTTGTGCTCCCTCCTGGGTTCATACAGTTTCGAAAGTCTGGAAAAGGTTTTGGAAATCTAAAGAGCATTTTCCAAGCCTAAAAACAAAATTGAAAAGTGGGATAATTCTGTCAGGGTTTGGAAAAAAGTATAAAGTACTTCAAAATTATGACTTTATCTGTCTGTGAAACAAATATTAATGGATCCTTATCTTAATAAAAGTGGAAAAGACAGAAGTCAAACAATCAGTGTTGTTGGAAACTGTCAGAGCTTGCACTAATACAGTTCTGTGTACTGGTAAGTGGTGTGCAGACAAGCGGGATGGAAATTTTTTGGCTGTCTAGAAGAAGTCTGAAATCTTGTCATTCAGAGTCAGAACCCTGTCCCCCAGACCACAAATCCCAATAACTGAGTAAGTTTTCACTCATTTATTGATGCAGCAAAATCTCAGTATTTTGTTTTCTGTTTCCGAAAGCAATGTTGGGGAAACTTCCGAGAGGCCAGTGGGGTGGAGCACTTAACAATTATGGCCTTTTCCAAGTGCATAGATACCATCCTGAACTGAACTGTACTCTGTATTCTGTATGACAGTATTACGATTTATAAATTTACATATTCAACAAATTATCTCTGTTTTTCACCTAAGCAAAATCAGATTTTTCACCTGATGGACTGAAAGGGTAGCAGCATACAGAAGGAGCATAATCTAATTCAGTTTTTCTGTTTCTTATTAATTTTATATTTTTATTTGTGTACTTATCCGCAGTTTTGTTTTTGTTGTTGTTGTTTTTCAGTTTTTTTGTTTTTTTCATCCTCAGGTGTCAGTGTATGACAGGACATTTAAAAGCAATTACTAACTAAATTATTTCTTCATGTATGAATCTATGATTAGTCATTCATTCATTTGTTTGTTTGACCATTTAGTTTCTGTACAATATCAATGTTTAATAACAAAACCGTGCTTATAAAATGTCTGGTTTGCTTATCAAACTGGTTCATTATTAAATCCTCTAAAAAGATTATGGAACCATCATTCAGTTTTATTTCATGGTACTGTTAGTTTTTAACCTTTGCAGTTGCAGTTGATTATTAATTGTTGCATGCATATTTTTTTGGACCAATTTTGTTGGCACAGCATTTGTTTTATTGTAATTGTTGATGATTCATATAATAATACTGTACCTCTTTGTACAGCAGATGCTGAGTGTTGAGATTTTTAATGATTAATATTATAGTGTACATCTTTATGTGTGGTTACTGAGTGTTGAGGTTTTTAAATATTAATGTAAGGGGAAACCATGGCACAGCTGTATCTTCAGCTCTTTCTAATGTTTGTTTGTCAGGGTTCAAACTGGCAACCACTTGACCCCACATCCCCATCCACTGCCTTAACCATTCATCCATGTCTGTGATATTTTTCCTGTATCAAGTTCCATAAAAAATAAGCACAGGTATTAATGTTGATGGCATGTAATGTTTCCCATAGTAGGCTTTCTGTCTGTCCACAACCATCTGTATGTTTTATGTTTAGACTGCATCTTAATTCAACATAATTGTGTTCTAGTAAAATTAATTAAAGTTGGAAATTATTTGCTTGGTAATCTTTTTGTTTGTCCATGTATTTATATATCTCTCTCTCTCAGTAGGTTTTTGACTGAACCTAAACTACAATCCTTGTAAAATAAAGTTTTCGAGTTCTCTCTCTCTCTCTTTCTCACTCACACACACACACACACACACACACACACACACACACACACACACACACACACACACACACACACTCTCTCTCTCTCTTTCTCTCTTGCCAAAATAGAATAAGTATGCACATGTATCTATAAATATTAATGCTGTAATTTTTTTTTAATTCTCTCTCTCTCTCTCTCTCTCTCTCTCTCTCTCTCTCTCTCTCTCTCTCTCTCTCTCTCTCTCTCTCTCACACACACACACACACACACACACACCAACTCAAGAATAATACCAAAGTAAAAATGTATTTCAAAAATCCACAATTCCACAAACCCAAATCATGTACTCATTTCTTCTTGGGGGGGGGAGGGAGGGTAGTGGGGACAGGTCCATTAGATGAACAAATAAAGTTAACACTCAAGACAACACAAAGTTCAGAACCTAGGAGTTCACAGTTTCAAAACAAACCCCCAACAGCTGACTTGAGCATCCTTAGCAATGCCACACAGTTCATGAGATATTAAATATACCTTCACAAATGGCTAAACATTTGTATTTGCTCTCTCTCTCTCTCTCTCTCTCTCTCTCTCTCTCTCTCTCTCTCTCTCTCTCTCTCTCTCTTGTTTTTGCCTGAGGGCTGGATGAAAAAAAGTATTGTTCTTATTCCATTACCTTCGTTAATAAAAAAAATAATTGTTCGTTCATTTGTTCGTTCTCTCTCTCTCTCTCACACACACACACACACATAGACACTGATGTACTCACAGAAAGAGAGCATCATTGAACAGTATGCTCCTTGTGTAATTCATCAGACATAATTTACAATTTGAAACCCACTACAAAATGTAAAAAGTAGAAGTGTGTACGTAATACACACAAGCAGTAAAGAACATTTTCAGAGATTCTGAACCCATAAGAATCCATACATGGACTTCTGTATACACAACAAACATGAACAAGTGCAGAGTCAAAGAGAAGGAGAATATTTGGCAAAGTAGCATGTTGCAGAGCAAAAATCAAATGGATAAAGCAAGCAAAACACAGACGTTTTACATAATGATGGGATGACATGACATTGACACACTTGCAAAAAAAGAAAAATCGAACTCCATGCCCAAAGCAATTTTAATTATAAAACACACAACAACAAACAAATACAAACACTGATGTAATGTCATGAACAGCAAGGCATTTGTTTCTCATGTTTGCTTTGGGTGCAAGTCTTTTAAAGAGGAACTGAACCAAAGATGCAACTTGGCTTGAAAATGTAAAAAATATTCACAGTTCTTCATGCTTCACTTGGTTGTGCTATCACTGAGAGAGACACACAGAGAGACACAGAGAGAGAGAGAGAGAGAGAGAGAGAGAGAGAGAGAGAGAGAGAGAGAGAGAGAGAGCCTACAAAGGGAAAAACTTGATCTAGCTGCACCAGAGAGTAAAATTATTGTTGATAAATTAGATCTAGTATGCTGTGTCCTTAAATCTAGTGGGTAAACAATACCCTAGTTCACACACTAATAAAGAAGAAAACTATTCCCTTCAGAAAGAACCTATTTGGGACGGAGCATTTAAGGTACTTTCTTTGTCCAATTAAATTCTTTATGCTAGGTGCAATCAATACTACAGGAAGCTCCTGAAAACAGGGGCATATCACCACAGCAAAAGAACTGAACCCACAAAGGTCTGATTTTGTTTTCTGATCACCAGCCAGACCGGTTTCATTCAAGGAGGGCTCATCAGTGGCTAAGCAGTGATCATGACCAGAGAGAATGTTTCAATCCATAACCATTAAAGACCACTAATACTGTGGCCTTCTCAATCTCAGGCACTGGAGAAACTTCTCACCTTTTACCACCTAGAGGCTCTGTCTTTATATATATATCTGAATGAGAGAGAGAGACAGACAGACAGAAGAAAAAAAAAGTAAAAATTTTTTGCTTCTAATTTGAGTTCCTCTCGGTTCAGATATATATCAGTTCACTCTTACCGATGAAGAGCAGAAAAAAGGTTGGCTCATAACATTTTAGAAACTTTTGCAACCCATGCCCCACTTATGATGTTACTGATACCGACTGCTAGGCACAAAATAGCAGCACTCATGTTCGCATTTCAGTGACTCTCGACCATTAATCTTTTAACAAAGAGGATGAGAAATCAAGTGAAAAAATGCTGTATGTCAATTTTTCATTCCATTCCTATTTATGTAAAGGCCCATGATGCTTCTTTGGTTTGGTCCCCTTAACTGTTTTTTTGATTGATGATCGCTTATACAGTGCTATTCTCCGCTCTCTTGAGCAGATTCACTGTGCTCACATGTGATTCTACATGAGTGACTAGCTTTTTATAGCACGTTTTTTTTTTAATTTTAATATCCACCAAAGTGCTTAACACTGGCATGGCTGGTGCCACATGAAATTGCTGCCATCTTGGCGCAAGTTCTGTGTATACTATACAACCATGCTCCATGTCACTTCATGCAAAGCCACATACATAAGATGTATGCATGTTTAGCTGTAACCTGCCACCTGCACTTTTGGCAGAATGACCGGGATCCTTTACATGCTACTGCAGTCACACAGGGATGGAACGGATACTGAAATAAGAGTCAGCACAAAAAGTCGACCCTTGAGAAGAAAATTCTTCCATCACTCCTGCAGGGATTCGAACCCGCAACCTTTCAATCACAAGTCCGGCGCTCTAACCACTGAGCTTTCCCCGCCCCCCTGTTTTGGTGCAGAACTGGGTGGGGGCCACATCAAGCATATGGACAGCACATAAATATTTACTGCAAAGTCGCCACTTGAGCATTCAAATGACACAACTCACAACAAGAAAACTAGTGTTAAACCACTATGCAGACTGTATATATATGTATGTACATTAATGTGAAACAGTTGCACCCCATCAGCAGATTGCCCGTGCCTTCTCTTCCCATCCCTCCCTTCCACTGCCACTGGTCAGTTTACCTATAAAGACATTTCATCCCATCTGTTAGTGTATGTGCGTGTTGTTGTTTTTGTTTTGCTTGTTGTTGTGAAAAAAATTTAATTTGTTTTTTGTTGTTGTTGTTGTGTTTTTTTTTTGGGGGGGGTGCTTTTGAACTAGTTTTGCTTTGCAAATATTTCAAAGGCAATTTAATTTTTCCCTCATTGTTGGGTTGAAAGCATTAATCATCAGTATGGGGGAGGGGTTAAATGAGTGGTGTGTTTGTGTGTGCACACATGTGGATATATGTCAGTGTGCGAGTGCACGTGCATGTACGTGTGTCAGTGTGTGCGTGCATGCGGATGTGCACATGCATACAATGCACAGTATAATTGTTTCACACAAATGTTAGTACAATGCACATAGGCACATTCAATACACATCTGCACATGCTGTTTCTCATTGCTGACAAATAATGAGTTCATGGTCACATTGACTACAGTTTGCCTGATTTCCCATGACTGGTATCTCTAGCTGTAGACCCACAGTAATCTCTCTCTGTAACCCCTTCTACAGAGATGCTGTCATTTTGCCATTTTTGTCATTTTGTGTTGTGTTCTTAGATGGGCTTCTGTGCAGTGAGTCACAAGCCTGATTATCAGAACAAGTACTGCTTTAAATTACTGTGCACTTTTCTGGAGTTTCAAGAGGAGAGCAAGGCTGTTAGTACTACTGTACATGCCATAACCACCAAGTGCATATGTACTCAGTGTTGGCCACCAGGTGTATGTGTACCCAAAGAAGCAAGTACCACTCAGGTGGCATCAACTGTTCAGCTGCATCAGTTTGCACAATCATGTTTGTATGATCAGATCAGTGAGAGACAGCTAGCTGTCCCCTGTTGGTGCAGTGAGTGTTCACACACACCCACACACCCACCCACCCACCCACCCACACACACACACATGTGCAAACATGTATGCATGCACCCACCCACACAGACATGCACATGCAACACACACACACTCACACACACACACACACACATGACCATTAAATGCACTGTTCTAGTTTCTGCACTAAACTGCAAAAGATGTTTGTCACATTTTAAGTAATAAAGACAATTCCTGTGCTCACAACACCAAAGACAGCAACGACGGCAGTTAAATCAATGCACAAAATGAAAATTTGCCTTTTGGGTCACTCGAATTCCACACACAAAAAGGACCATTAGACAATTCAGTTTAGCATTTGAATACATTTGTAAGGGTATACAAATAAAATAAAACGGAGTAAAACGTAGTAAACCAAGGTAAACAATCAGTACAAAAACACAAAAGAAGCTCTCTTTTTTCTCTCTAGAACTGCTGGTGCCATTGCATACCACAAAGGCATGCTCCTTGTACTAGGCTGTTAAGCCTGTGGACTCATTTGTGGTAGTTTGAGGGTAGATCGATACACAAACACTCTCTGTTTTTCTCCGTCTGACTGATGGATCAGTCAAACAGCAACGTGGGACCAGTCCTCGCGCCGGAGCTGAAGAGCCACCTGTCACCTGGCTTTCAGTGTGACAGTTAACAAACAGTTTAGTCTTCAATCCTTGGTGCGGATTTTGAGAGCTTATGCTGCCGGGTGAGAAAAGACCGCAGCACTCCACCTAGCTCTCGGCCAGATCCGCTTAGGGGCTTGCTGGTTGCCCGTGCAGACAGCCACATACCCTGACCTAGCCGACACGGTGGTCAATCAGCGTTTGTCGGCCTGACGAGGTCTAATTCTTCTTTCATGGTGCCTTACGTCCATAGAAGCCATAAGGCTTATTAGGGACGGGCTATCATGGTGCTTTACGTCATTTTCGTCTTCATCCATGGTGCTTTGCGCCCATTTCGTCTTCTTTCATGGTGCTTTGCGTCCATTTCGTCTTTTTCATGGTGCCTTACGTCATTTTTTTCTTCATTCATGGAGCTTTACGTCCATTTCTTATTCTTTCATGGTGCCTTACGTCCATAGAAACCATAAGGTTTATTAGGGACGGGCTGGGCTAGCTTCTTTCATGGAGCTTTACGTCCATTTCTTATTCTTTCATGGTGCCTTACGTCCATAGAAACCATAAGGTTTATTAGGGACGGGCTGGGCTAGCTTCTTTCATGGAGCTTTACGTCCATTTCTTATTCTTTCATGGTGCCTTACGTCCATAGAAACCATAAGGTTTATTAGGGACGGGCTGGGCTAGCTTCTTTCATGGAGCTTTACGTCCATTTTTTTATTCTTTCATGGTGCCTTACGTCCATAGAAACCATAAGGTTTATTAGGGACGGGCTGGGCTAGCTTCTTTCATGGAGCTTTACGTCCATTTTTTTATTCTTTCATGGTGCCTTACGTCCATAGAAACCATAAGGTTTATTAGGGACGGGCTGGGCTAGCTTCTTTCATGGAGCTTTACGTCCAGCTCTTCTTTCATTGGTGCTGTGTGTCCACAAAAACAATAATGCTTATTAGGGACGGACTGTTACGGTGTTTGACGTCCATTTCGTCTTCTTTCATGGTACCTTACGTCCATAGAAACCATAAGGCTTATTAGGGACGGGCTGGGCTAGTTTCTTCTTTCACGGTGCTTTACGTCCAGTTCTTCTTGTTTCATGGTGCTTTGCGTCTATTTCTTCATCTTTCATGGTGCTTTGCGTCCATTTCTTCACCTTTCGTTGGTGCTTAATGTCCACTTATTCTTGTTTCATGGTGCTTTACGTCCATTTCTTCTTGTTTCATGGTGCTTTGCGTCCATTTCTTCTTGTTTCATGGTGCTTTATGTCTACTTCTTCTTGTTTCATGGTGCTTTGCGTCCATTTCTTCTTGTTTCATGGTGCTTTATGTCTACTTCTTCTTGTTTCATGGTGCTTTATGTCTACTTCTTCTTGTTTCATGGTGCTTTGCGTCCATTTCTTCTTGTTTCATGGTGCTTTATGTCTACTTCTTCTTGTTTCATGGTGCTTTGCGTCCATTTCTTCTTGTTTCATGGTGCTTTATGTCTACTTCTTCTTGTTTCATGGTGCTTTATGTCTACTTCTTCTTGTTTCATGGTGCTTTGCGTCCATTTCGTCTTCTTTCATCGTGCTTTGCGTCCATTTCTTCATCTTTCATGGCGTTTGCGTCCATTTCTTCACCTTTCATTGGTGCTTTATGTCCACAGAAACCGTGAGGCTTATTAGGGACGGGCGAAGGTGGGGGAAGAGGGAGATAATATACCTATCGCTACACTGTCACGACAAGAATGACTCCTGCATTAGGAGGGGCAGCGATGAGAGCCATTTTAATATTTCATCAGTTGTGAGAGACAAAGTCACAAGACAGTGTCCATAGACCACAACTTCTGAAGAGAAAGGAGAGCCGAAGCGGATTCGAACCGAGGTTCCTCTGCTTACCAGCCTAACGCCTTACCGCTAGG